>PVIH01001465.1:213462-233991 GCA_004025045.1 Sigmodon hispidus | reverse complement strand
GGAAGGGACCTTGAATAAGGATATACAGGGATGGAAAAAAAAATTCAGAGGGAAAGCTGAACACAAAGTAAATATATGTGTAGCAATCTTATTTGCATTATCACCCTTGATAAGTCATGCTTATGATTTTTATCTTCTTTATAGTTATTGTTAACTTTTCAGCATTTTAAATTCATTTTACTGTTTTTCTTGATAAATAAAAAATAAAAGAAGAAAAAAAAGTAACTAAAAGCAATAAAAAAAACTGTTTGGCCTATGGCTCAAGCTTATTACTAATTAGCTTTTAAATTTTAAATTAACCCTTTTTTTATTAATCTATGTATCCTCATGTTTCATGGCTTTATCTGTCTTTAATTACATCTTGCTCCTCCAGTGGCTCCCAAAGTCTCCCCTACTCCACCTTTTTTTCTCCTATATCTCTGCTTAGATTATTCTGCCTTGCATTAGGCCAAAGCAGTTTCTTTAATAGCCAATAATAATAAAACATATTCACAGTGTACAGGAAGACATCTCACTTTATATAGATACCATTAGTTTAAAAACTCTCTCCTTTAAAAACTTCTGGCTTGGCTCCTCAGCTATCTCCTCAAGAAGTCTCAACTTTGGCCTGTCACCAGAATAAACCACTCCCCTCATTCCTAATAGTCCAGGGTGCTTGAGAGCCAGGGAGTCAGAATGATGTGTTGCTGCTTGGAGCAGAACTCATCTCCCGACACTGAGCAGAGAAGAGCTGGGGGCCAGGAGCAAGCCCATGATCCTATGATCCAACACACTTCTCATGTGTCATGCATTTTCCCTTGCTGACTTTATGGGTCTCTCTTTCTTCCCTCTTACATCTGCTCCTCCCTAAAGAAAACGAACTCTGAGTGATGGTGATGGTGTTCTCTGCCAGGATTCACATTAGAACTTTACCTCTAAGGCAGTGGCATTAGAAGAGATACATCTCTGGGCATGGTGGTTATGGTTAAGATGGAAAATGTCTCCCACAGGCTCATGCTTTTGAAAACTTGTCCCCAGGTGGTGTACTGCTTAGGCGGCATTGGTAACCTTAAAATCTAGGGCCTATGCAGAGAAGTGGACAGCTGGGTAGAAGGCCTTGAGCTTTACAGCTCAGCCTCTTTCTGAGCCACCCAGATGTGAACAGCCAGCCCTACGATCCTGCCACCAGTGTAAGAGCCACCTTACCATTATGCTTCTCAAGAAAGGTGACATATTGAATTTCCCCAGAGCTGTCGGCTAAAATCAGTCTTTCTTCCCTTTTTGTCAGCTACTTTTTCACCGCAGGGAGAGTAAGAACCACAGCAATGGTAAACTGAACAAGCCTTCTGACCCATAATGCAACTGGTAATGCTACAAAAGGGACAGAGGGTAAACTAACCTTCTCTTGCACCTTCAATGCCTTTTCTGCTTTATTTTCTATTCTTTGTCCAGGAATGTTTGTCCAAACGTCCACAAGGCTTACTTCATTGTCTCCTCCAGGTCTATTCAAGATCTTACCTGACACCAAGTTTTAAATTCCAATTCAGTCTTTTAACCTTTTCTTTCCGTTCTCTTCCACCCAGTAATGGGACAAAAAGCTCGTTTCCAGATGTTTCCCAATGCCCTTTGTTGCAACTTGTTCCAAATACCTTGGTCTAAATCAGGAAAGATGATATGGCTTTGTGTCCACACTGCTTTTCCTGGAATTGATTCTATCAGCATGATGAACACAGAAGGACCTTTGTGAGAGAGATGTGTCACTGTGCCCCTGATGACAAGCCTAAGTGAGACATGGTCAGAGTAATGAGAATAGTCTACAATTGGGTTGATTCCTTTTCCACTTATTCCATGCCAAAGTGGGTCCAGATCATAAAAGACAGAATGAAACAGGAACTCCAGTGAAGTGTTATGCAATCTATTCTTACCTCATTCCTACTCCTTTGAGAAAAGTGATGGAAATATAAACAATGGGATCAAATAGATCAAAGAATCAGGGCAGAGGACAATAAAGCCTGGTCACAGAAAGTTTGAATGTCAACTGGTGCCCTGAGATCTGTCTTCAACTGGAGATGGGTAGGATGCAAATTTGAGATGGAACTTTTTAGCATTACACGATATACGTAGCAACTGCACGTTACATGTAAGTCCAGAAAGTGCTTTTATAAAGAAAGAGAAACTATCCAATGAAATGCAAACAATATTAACAACCAAGGAAGACATTCTCCATGACTCTTCAAAATTGAAATACAATTGTGGTACTGCTTCTCTCAAAAATGCTATCTGTTAATCGTGTCTTTCTCCATACTTCAATTTGGAATAATCAATGAAGATAGGTACACCAAATTGCATGCAACTAAATGAAGGATGTGACTGTCCTAGGCTCACAAATAAACTGAATAATTCATTGACTAATGAGAGCATTCATCATAATTCCTCACATTTCCATTTAATTTACATTATTATACTTAGTTCAGGGAAAATTTTGGGATCATTCCATTCCAATTTTAGATAAGGAAAACTAAGACTGAAGGAGGCTGAGGGCCTGCTTGCTCACATACCTAACTTTGAGCATGTTACTCAATATTCCATACCTATTACTGTAAAGAGGGCAGCCTGAGACAAGCTCTTCTGGTACTTATTTTCATGATATTTTGAGGTTTTTGATTGTTTCTTTGGGCGTTTTCCATTATTCTCCTTTATCAGTAATATACTACATATATTATTTTAGTGAATATTAATAGGACATACAATGCACTGGTTAGAAAAGTTTCTGAAGTATAGAAAGGAAATCTACATTTAAAGTGTCTTAAAGGACCTCAAAGGACCTGTGTGGTGGTGTCTATCATCGCAGCCCCTCAGAAGCTAAGGAACTAGAATACATGCTCAAGGGTCAGCCTGAGTTACTTCATGAGTTCCAGGCTAGCCTAGGATACACAAGGAGGTGCTATTTCAAATCACAAGAACAGTGGCTAAAACAATATCACATTTTGTTGCCTTAAAACAGGAGTCCACAGGAGAAGGAGTCATTGATTAGTGAGTGGTGGTCACAGTCTGATTGACTGTTCCTTCCAGCACCCAGAAAATTAACATCTCCCGTAGGCTAGGATGCCATTTTCCCAAAGTAACTCCAGTAGTTCCGGTCATCAAGTTTAAATATAACTTCATGTGGAAGAGAAAGATCCTATCTTCTTAGATAGACCTGTGTTTGTTTCATTCGGCACTGAAAGTGGACTAGTGAAATACTGAGTTGCCTATTTGTCCAGGCACTTATGTCAGTTTTGTCTTCTGTATTTGTGTTCCCAGCTATTACATGACTATGGGTTAATAATTGTTACAGATTTCTTACAAACTGACCCTCTCACCATTCAAAATGTTCTTTTTTGTCTCAAGTAGTGCAATTTGCTTAAAGCATATTTCATCTGATAAAAGTGTGTTTGGCTTCTTCTGTAGTTGCTCTTTATGTGACTATCTTTCTCTTTTTTATTTGCATTTTTCAATTAAAAGTGTGTCTTTCATTGAACACCTATAGTTGCACTTAAGTGCTTTATTTGGTCTCATAATCTCCATTCATTGGGTTGTCCATTGTCACTCAATGTTATTATTTATATAATTGGCTTTATATCTGACATTTTGGATTTTGCTATCTGTATCTTATAGTTTAAGGTTTTGTTATTACTGTTTTTATATTTTTTCCTTTGCATCAAATGGATATTTTTCAATATAGCATTTTAATTTGTTTGATAATGTTAGCTCTTTTACCAGTCATCCTTAGTACTTACTCTGGGATACACAATAAACATTTCAACTTACTAGAATCGTTTTTTGACTTATAAATTGAAATTACACATAGAAATAATAACTTCTAAAATTCTATTTTCTTTCCCCCTTTGTATTAAACTATTATATAATTACATTAAAAAATGTTGGCAGCCCAATAGTGTTTTGTTAAAACTATCACTTTAATTTTATAAGATATATTTTACTACTCATTTATATATATTGTAAAACAATAGTACATTCATGTGGGTGGAGGTGCCCACAGAAGATAGAAGAGGGCACTAGATATTCCAAATCTAGGACTAAGCAGCAAATAAGCAGCTGAACCAGGTGCTGGGAAATTAACTTGGGTCCTCTGGAAGAACAGGAAGCCTCTTAGTCTTTTTTCCATGAGAATTCGGATGCCCATCATCAGGTGACAGTTACTTTCAGCCAGAAGACTGTTATTTTTTGTAATCAGCTAGATTTGCTAGAAACCAATTCAGTTTGTGGATATTTGTTCTATTTCAGCCTTATTTTAATAAGACATTGTTGTTGAATACACTGTACTCTTAATAAGCATTATTTCCTTCATGGTCAACACTGTAAACCTATCATCCCAATGTCTGGTGATTTCCATTATCTCTATGGAAAAAATCATAGCTTAGTTTGTGTAAAGGTCATAAGGTTCCTTGTCAATGTGTCATTGGTCTCTTGCTGGCTTCTTTCCATGTTTCACTTCCAGCAGTTTTATTATAATGTATCTGTTTATGAGTATATCTACATATTTAACCTACTTGGAATTTCTTGAGCTTCCTGAATTTGCCATTTGCTAAACATGGGAAATGCTCGCTCCTTATTTCTTCAGTTAAGTCTTGTTCATTTCTCTTTCTCCTGTCTGATACTCCCATCATGTGGACACTGACACCTGCTGTGTCTCATGTTTCTTTTAGCATCTGTCTATTTTTTTATTCATTTGGCCATTTCATCTTTGGGTTCTATAATCCCTACTCATCTGTTTTCACACTTACCATTTCCCCTATATATTCATATTTACTATTAATTCTTCTTAATGCATCTTTAGTTCATTCATTCTACTTTTTAACTCAATTACTGATGTTTGGCATTTAATATAACATATACCTTTGTGCTGATATATTCTGTTTAGTAATATGATTTATATTATACTTCCTTTAATTCTTTAATCATACCTCATTTACTTTTTAAACATAATTGCTATCCTGAAGGAAATTGATATCTCTGAAATCTGATCTCTGCTATAGACTGTTCTGTTACATGCTTTCCTTTATGTAGGTCACACATACCTATCTCTTTGTGTTTGTCATTTCTTATTTTCCTGGAAATTATATATTTAAAAATATATATATTATCACAGCCCTTGGTACTGGGCTCCCCACATTGTCACCGTTATTTGCTTGTTTGTGAATGCTGCACACTCTGTTGCTTTTGTCTGCTCTGTCTCTCCCTGAAAGACTCTTCCTCTGATGGACCAGAACTTGTTTTCACATTTTGTTCAGGTCTTACATCACTATGTTGCTTTTCTGGAATTACTAATAATTATTACTATAATTATTATATGTAATCTAATTAAAATAGAATCTTCTGTCTATGGATGTGGCTGAAAAAACAAGTAATTATTTCTCATGTACAGAGTTCTAGATTTGTCCTCAGCAATCTTCTATAGACATGGCCTTTGCCTGCCACAGACACTATCACATTATTCCTAGAACCTAAAAGACATCATTGCACAAAATAGGAATTCACCAGATTTTGTTTCATAAATGAATGAGGAGTAGATCAATAAAGAGCAAATATTGACTCCTCATACTCTTCACTGGAAGTGGAGAAGGAGGTTCTAGGGAGCAGGGCATATGTTCTAAAATACACAGGCTTCCTTGCTTCCCCTGCCTTCTTAGGGCTCTTCCTCTGCATCAGGGAAATGACTCCAACTGAGCTCTTCTGCCTTATGACTTAGCTCTGACATCTCACAAATCCCTAACTTCAAAGTGTTGGAACAAGAAGAAAAGTGAATTTGTCTACATTTAATTTTCATAAGCACCTTCATTCTTAAACTTTAAAAAACATATTCAAAGATAAGTATAAAGAACTGAGTTGTGTTCATGGAGAGAAAGCAGCTCTAGGCATTCTATACAGTTACTTGAGGGAATGTCAGAATTCCCTCAAGATTCCCTAGTGACCCTTAGAAAAAGAGACTCGGATCCTTATTATGATTTAAAGATTCTACAGGGGCCAACTTTAGTCCTCTCTATGTGTGTGTTATGTGACCTATTTCCTCACTTTCTTGGCTCCATTTTATTCCTGAAATGGATCCTTGGCCTCAATTTAAGTGACTCTCCACCCTGCACTTTTGCCCTTTAGACAATGCTGGGAACATCAGGAGATCCTAGACTCTTGTTTCAGATCTTAACTCAGATATCCCTTCTACCACCCCCACTCCCAATGACATAGCCCCCTGTGTTAGAATATAGCTAGCTGCTGTAACAAAGAAATTTCAACTCAATCATGGCTTAAACATGGCAAAAGTCTTTGTCTCAACTCATGTGGGAGCACAAGACAAGGTAATTCTGGAGTGTAGGCTAATGCAATCTTAAAACTTTTTTAACACATGATTCTGAATTAATCACAAAGAACCCCCAAATCAGTTGGATCAAGTTGAGAGCATGCAGAAACATTAATGGGACTAAATCTGATATTAATATCTATTGTAGCTTCTCAAATCTCATGGACTTGATGCTGTGATGGTCTGGATAAGAATGGCTCTCATAGGCTCACATGTTTGAATTCTTGGTCCACACTAAGTGGAACTGTTTAGGAAGGATTGGGAGGTGTGGCCTTACTGAAGAAGATGTGCCACTGTGAGTAGGCTTTGAAGTTTCAAAAGCCCGTGCTGTTCCCAGTTAGCCTTTCTGTGCTTCTACCTTGCAGATATAAGCTACCAACTACTGTTCCAGCAGCACAGCTGACTGCCAGTTGCCATGCTCCTACTATGATGTTCAAGGACTCATCCCTCTGAAATTGGTGCTGTAAGCAAGCATCAATCAAATACTTTATTTACAATATGCAAATTCACTCATGTGCTGCCTTGGTCATAGTAGAAAAGTAACCAAGATGGTGTCAATCATAAAGCCATGACTGACTACATGAGAGATGAGAAATTCTGTCTATCTGAATTTCCAGGAAGAAGAGAATTTAGACTTTTTAAATACCAAATCTAACTCACAGCTTTATGCATTTGATATCACCTGACATTTCTATCCATGGAGCTGAATGTATCATATATACAAGTCTTTCAAAGTTTCTAGAGGCAGATATTGCAAAGACAACTCCCACCATGTCCCCCTAAAAGGTAGGCTTACAGTGACCATGAAATGGTCATCATGTTGGTTACAGGTGTCTGATACTAGTGATTTCAAAGAGCAATCCAGAAGGACCTCTTTGATATGTTGGCTAGGAGAACATCACAGGGTCAAGGAGACCTATGGGCAAAGCTTAGCTGTTCATACTCATCTCAAACATTGCTGGGTATTAAAATCCTTTTCCCAAGGGATAAACTTGAAGAGTAAAATGTTTTATGAACTATGAGGTCACATGGGCTATGGACATTCCCAGGAGAGAGCTTGGTGGGATATGCAGACTTCCACCTAGACCCAAGAAGTGTCGTCAGGCACATTAATGAATAACAATTCTTAGTCTATTCCAGTTAGTCAAATACGTGTCAAGCATGGATCCAAAGCTTAGAGTGAAAAGGGGGTGGGGGGTTTTCTTTGACAAGCTTGGAGACTTGCAAGGATCAGTTTGTTTTGGAAATACCCCTTTGGCAGTTTTCAACAACATAGGCAGGACAAGAGAATGAAGAAAAATGTTTGGGAGTAAATTTTCATAGTTCAGACAAGAGATGGTATTCTGTTTTTGTTTTGTTATTTTTGTTTTATAGCTTTGTTTGTGATTTCTTCAAGGACAAGAGAAGGCAGAAAGAGGCCTTAATGGGAAAGGTTAAGGGGCTTAATGGCCCTTTGCCTACTGATGAAGGGCAGAGCTAAGGTACCAAATGGGGAGCTGTTGTGCAGATAAATGTCACTGGATTGATGTGCTGTGCTTAGAGGAGCTTGCTTTGTCTAAATTCCCTGCGCTCTCCCAGCCCCTTATGACAGAGAAATTTGAACTGGAAGTAAGAAGCACTGGGCTCTCAAGCATGTCAGAAACTGATAATATACAGTCTTCTCCAGGAATCTACCGTAATATCCAGCCTCTGCCTTAATCCCCTTAAGTGTGGGGTTGAAGGCAAGGGGTAAAAGCCCACTCCAGGGTGTTTGCATTCTGTCCTTTGTCAAGCAAGTGCACACTTTCTGCTGCCTCTTTGTTTCTCCCAGGCTCTGAGCTAAAAATAGATTTTCCAAAGAAAGCTCCCCTTAGGTGGTCCTACCAAGGCAATTTACATCATCAGCGCTGAACCTCAAGACAAGACGAATTTGGAGCACTCCTGCATTTGATGTGCCCCATTTTTTTTTCTAGAGACCACTGCGTTTTGTGGACCAACTCTAAGAAAATGCTCACAAGAATTACAGGTCCGAAGCCAGGAATTAGGACAGGGGGTTGGGTGATGCTAGCATGGTTCAGACTCAGTGCACACACAGCATTAGAAACTGCTCTGCCCTGCTTTCTCTGGTGTACAGTTTAAAGTATTTGCCTATAAAAATCACACTCCTGAGCTTTCTGATAAGCAGAGTGATTTTGTGTGGTCATGTTTTCTTTATAAAGTACTTGAGTCTAGTCAACTGCTGAGTGTCACTGCTGAGGTCACACTCATCACTCTGAGACACTCAGATCCTTGAGGCGATCTTCAAATTGAACCATTGTGTCATGTCGAAGCCATTCTAGGCAGGACCAGGGAGCCTGTCCTGGAGCAGGTGTCACCTATGCCGGTTGCTGTGGAAACTGGGGCCACGCGGGTGCTGTTCCTGAACCCCAAGAGCGACTCATGAATTATCAAGGTTGGCCCTATCCAAGCCCTTTCCTGAGGCATGATCCTTTAATATACAAATTCTAGCATGAAACTATGTGTATAAAATCTATCAGGGTGCAAAAAGCTTTTAGAGACAGTTTTATCGTTTGGTCACTTTGACAAACAACTTCCCAACTGCCATGTTCTAATTTCATGAAAAAATGAAAGCTACGGAGAATGAATTGGATTGTCAGCTTCAAGTTTGCTCAGATATCAAACATCAGAGCAATAAAAACAAAACTTAAAACTGGAGGTTGGAGAGATTTCTCAGAGGTCATGAACACTTACGTCTCTTTCAGAGGACCCAAGTTTGGTTCTGAGCATATACATGGAGGCACACAAACCTCTGGAACTTCAATTTTAGGGGATCTGATGCCCCCTTCTGGCCTCAGTGGACACAACACATACACAAACATTCATATATATAAAAATAAATAATTTTTGAAAATCATACATCATTATACTTGTAGAATATCATCCTATCTACCTAAAAATTATATCACCATATACAGCAATCTTTTCCTTCTATATATTGAGTTAGTGGTTGAACGAAGCACCTACTGTGTGTATTAAACATGTAACAGTGTGTGTTTTATTTCATTTCACTCCTTGCATATCAATTATGCATAGTAGCTAGTGGTCAGGCTCCTCTCCACCCTATCAGTCTTGTACTATATCCCAAACTCTGTTTCAAAATTCTACTCTATCAAGAGACTCCTCTGTTAACTCTGACCCTGCTGCCCCCCAACTCACACACACACACACACACACACACACACACACACACACACACACACACACACACACCATACCCTTTCAGCTCCAATTCCCTCTGAAGTGGCTTTCCCCCATGCTTCAGGACCTTCCTCCTGATTCCCTTCTCCATTTCCTCAGCCCCACCAACAAACTCCCTTCCTTCTGTACCCGACTCCAGCACTTTTCTTCACACCCTAGCTCTACTTCCCACAGGTGCTCTTGTGCATGTGCAATCTTTTCTCTTTCTTCTACACACTCAGGGACTCAGCTCCTTATCCTGCTATAAACCCTGGACCCTTGGCTCATCAACCATCTATCTACAAAGCTGCAAGAGGATTCATCCATGCCCCTGCCCCTTTGCCAGCTCTTCCCTTTCCAATACCAAACGCCATCTTGCTCCCTTTTTTCCTGAGTCCACTCAAAGCACCAAAGAACACAAGCACATCTTACACTCTCAGGCACTTTGCTTCCAGGAGGCCCAAGTCATCACCTTCCTCTCACCAAAGGACAAGACATATCTGAGTTCTGGCTATAGCCTGTGCATACTACATACCACAAAGCCAACTCTCCTTGGAAAAGACTCTGTCTTCTCCACTGCCTCCCAATTTTGTGTTAACAAAGTTATGTGGAAGAAAGGGAGAGAATATAACTAAGAGAAAAACTATAAAGCATGACCATCCAATTACATGGTAGGTTTTGTAAAATACCAGTTAATAATGAAAACCTGACCTAACTTTTGCTGTTAATTCAGAATGAAGTATTTAGTCTCTTGCCCGCGGCTTCTCCAGCCTTCTCTTTCTCTCCTTGCCTCTTCCTCTCCCTTTATTCCTTCTATCTTTCTCCCTTAGTTTCTTCTCTGTTTTTCTTCCTCTTTCTCCTTTTGTTTCCCATTGAGGCAGAGTCTCACACCTCAGCCTGGGAATTCTCTTGCCCCAGGACTAGGATGACAGGCTATTTTCCTAAATTTTAATATGGAACTTGCAATACAGCAACTGTATGGTTTGGGGTAAATCTAGAGGTGAGGGATATAAAGAAACAAACACTTATCAAAGCAAAAAAACAATCATTTCTTCTCAGCATCAAGAGAGTTATTACAGAACAATGCAACATCTCAATACATTATGTTCTGTTACTGTAGAGCAACTGCTCAACATGATTCTTTCCAAATTAATAAGCTTAGAAACCTGATGAATTTAATAATGAAGTCCCTCTTGAGTCCATGGCTTCTACAAACAAAAGATATATTCTAACTTCCCCAGTCTCCAAGGGTGATAAAGTAGAAATTAAGAGGCCGAAGACTGTCAGCATTTTGCTTCAACTTTAGAAGTTATGTATAATCATTGAATTCACAGTATTTTACGTCCATTCCTATAGCATTAGTCATGATGTCTATAATTTTAGCTAAGTTAATATTTACTTTATTTGTTTGGTGAATGAATAACGTTATTCAGTCTCCCCTACCGAAAGTTTAAAGAGCATCACTAACACTTTAATGTCATTATATTAATAAAGAATGGGCACACAAGATGCTTACAGGGAAATTTCTTTATGATGATACTTATGGAATTTTTTAAAGCCTTCAGCTAGATAATTAGCTAAGTAGGTGGCTGTGGGCTGGAGAACACAACAGGGAACCAGAATAGACCCACACTGAAGGGAGGGTACAAGGAGAAAGCTAAAGAACACCCATTGTAGAAACTGACTTGGCCAAAGGGATACAGGCCTAAGGAAATCAGGAGTAGGTCATGCCAGGTGTGCCATTATCAAATTCCCCTTGGGCTCATGGGAACAGATCTAACTATTCTAAATCTACGTCCAGAATGGGTGTTGAACACTCTGGCTTTCCCTGGAGCCAGAGAAAATGACTATATGTGAGGAAGGATGCTTGAACGAGTGGCAATAGACAATATTCACGGGATAAAAAACTGTCCCATGTAAAAACCTCGAATGCAGGGCAGTTGCCTTTATATGAAAAATAGGGGATTAGTCTTTGACCTTCTATTGACCTCCATTGCTTGATTTAATCAGTAGAGCCAAGCTTACATGAAAGATATGGAGAAGGGTATGGATGACTCAGGATCCCCAGCACCCACACAAAAACAGGATATGGTGGCATGAGCTGATATCACCTGCGCATGTGGACACAGAAAGATCCCTGATGCTCACTGGTCAGTCAGCCTAGCTGAGGAAAGATCCAGGCTCAGTGAGAGACTCCACTAAAAATAACAAGAAAAGTCACAAAAAGGGATATGCATACACACATGTGCATGCACACACACACACACACACACACACACACGCACGCACGCACGCACGCACGCACACACGGGTATTGGGGTTGTGGATCAGGAACTACAAAATCTGTTAACAGGTTACATCAATTGATCCTTGCAAAAGAATAGGCTATTTCTACAACATGTTGCCAAAGTGAGATTTTAAAATCTCCAGGTAAAGGAAAACCAAATGAAGACAGTAGCAGAACAGTGTATGTCTGACTACCTCAAATCAGGTGCAATCACAGAGGGATCAGAATCCACCAGCCGTGGCGGTGATTTGGTGGGAGGTGAGCACTGTAACCTGGAAAGATGGCTCAATGTTTGTATTTATGTAAATAAAAAGAAGGGACTTCTGGGCTTACAGACAAGAGATACTATGCCCAACATTTATGTGGGCACTGGGATCTGAACTCAGTTTATAGTGCTTGATTTACAGTATGTATCTGCTGAGTTGTCTCCTAATCCCAAGTGCTTCTAACAGAATGGGAAACTGAGGAAGGGGGAGTCTCACACTGGATCCAGGAACAAAGGAACATAAGTAGGAACAGAAGAAGCCAAAAAAATTATAATAAGACTAAAGATGACCACAAACATTTGTAACTTATTGATGGAGCCAGAGAGATGGCTCAGTGGTTAAGAGCACTGGCTGCTCTACCAGGGGACTCAATTCCTTGCACCCACATGGAGACTCATAAATGTTTGTAATGAATTCCAGGGAATCTGATGCCCTCTTCTGGTCTCCAGCAGTACCTGGCACACATGTTAGTACACATACATACATACATACATACATACATACATACTTACATACATGGAAAACAATAACATAAAATAAATCATTAAAAATATTGATCATAATTAATATTTAATATTATAGTCTTCCAAGATGACTGTGATAGGCAAAATGCATAAATGACAGCCCTTTAAACCACAAAGCAATTCGTGTTGTAGGGAGCAAGTAAGACCTGCCAACACTGCTGCCTCCCATGCATGTTCTAGGACAATTCAGCCATCTATGCTCCTTCCCCAACACTGATGAAAATATCAAGTCAGTACAAAAGGTATTTCTTACTCTGTGCATCTAATTTAATTTTTCTTAAAAAAACTACTAGTGTGGACATTGTAGGAGACATAAAAATAACATAGAAATAATGAATCTTTACTATAATTCAGAGGTGAAAAGTAAAATAAAATTAGCCCAGCTCTTTGCACTCTTCTTTACACACCTCTCTTGCACATGTCCAGTCAACAGAGAGAGTCTGTTTTCCTGCAGAAGCCTGGCATGCATTAATGGGGGCTTTCTTTGCATTGTGTTATGGAAAATCTGAGGTCACCTTGTGAGTAATCCCAGGCTAGCCTGCTGGAGGAAGCAGGACTATGACACCTGATGGATGAACTCCCACAGACAGCCAGGTCATAGTTACAGACCTCAGAGCAGAACAAAGGATTAAGGTGCTATGTTAAAGAAAGAATAATAATACCTTCAATGATTTCAGATAATGTGTTTAACTTCTTTGAACCTGTCTCCCATCTTTGACATGGAAATTCTTTACACTTGGGAGGAGAGACTAATGTTGCCTTGCTAGGCTAAGTGTGGCTGTCATGGTTAATCTTGATTGTCAACTTGAATGGACTTAGAGATGGTGTTTCTAGAGAGATTTGACTGAAGGGGGATGATATACCCTGCATATGAGTGGTACCCTGTGCAGGATTTCTTGTACTAAATAAGAAGAAGAAATAGTTAAGCCAACTGAGCACTAGCACCCATCTCCCTCTCTAATCCTGGCTGCTGGAGCAGTGGAAGCAGCCACCTCAGCAACAGCCACCAATGCCCTTTCTGCATTGCATGGTGGGCTGTTTCCTCATACACCCATCTCTCCTCTCCCCATCCTCTCTTTCTCTTTGTGTTTCTCTGGTGCCTCTCCTCTCCTTTCCTCTCTCCATTTCTCATGTTAAATATAATAAAAGAAGTCACAATTAAGAACAGTAACAGTTGGCTCAGAAAGGAAGCTGACCATAATTCCCTCTAGAAGATGCATTTTACTGGGAGAAGGACCTCAAGGCCATGATCAAGCTTCAAGTTGATAGAAAAAACATTAGAAACAGTACAATGTATTGAGACCTAAAAATGATGGAGCCTTAAATTGGAAGAAAGGCATTGCTGAACAACCTGGAGAGGAGCTTCATTAGAGTAATAGAGGGGTAAGAGGAGAGAGAGGTGGGTGGGGGGAGTAGCCTGTGAGATCAGGAGGCCAGAAGGACCTCTCCAGAGCGAATCTCCAGAACAAATCCCCCTGAACAAAGCCCCCAAACAAAGGGACTGTCAGGGTTTTGTAAGTTTTGCCAGAGGGAAGTTCCTGTCACCTGATTTAGTACAACATAGAGTAAATGAGAAAAAGGATAGAGAAATCAGATATTATAGACTGAGAACTGTCAGTCACAGCAATAGATACCACAGCACAGAGTGATGTCCCAGAATGGAGTGTTTCCTACTTTGTCCCAAAGAGAGTGGAGGGAGGCACAGCCTGGTCTCTTGAAACTGTGGGATCTGGCTTCTTAAAGGGTGCGATGGCTCTTACAGGAACCTGGCCCCTGTTCTTGTACCTTCCTTCCCCTCTGTCTTTCCACTGCTCAGCAAAGTCTTAGTGGCTGACTTTCCTGTTCTCTGTGACACCATCCCCCTCACCCATCACTCTTCAGAGGAACCAGGGAAAGACAAGGTAACCAGAGAACACGAAGGGTCTGTGGGTTTGGTAATGGCCTCTGTGGGGGTGGGGGGATATATATGGCAAGTGGTTCAGATTTTTTCCTACTTCTTTATCTTGAACATCAAATCTAGTATAATTAATTTTCTGAAAATTAAAATTCAACGCTAATGGAACACAATTAAGAAACTACATGAACCTTTCTTTTCAATAATGTAGATTTAATTTGTATTAAGTAACTCCAAGGTGTTTCTATTAGCTGGAAATGTTTATTGAGTTCAGCTGTGAGCAGCTGAAATCACAAATTGACACAAACTTAAAACTAGCACACAGGATAAGCACGAACACACACACCACAGTGCTCCCTCCTGAGCCCCAGCCCCAGTCCTATGCTGCCTCCTTTCCTAATGAGTCGTGTGCTAATATAAGCAGGCTCCTCCTGGCTCCCATTAATCTCCCCAAGGAAAAACCTTGCTCACTGCCAAGCTTTGTTCAAGGCTGCACGTTGTCCATGAACAAAGACAGCTTCTGAGGGTTTGTCCAATGGCTATTTCTCAAGGACACTGCCGTGTTACAGGGGCTTCAGGCTGAGTCCCATGGGAAGCTAGAGAATGAGCTCAGGAATATGTGTGAGCTTCAACCTGCCAGCCACAAAGACAAGACATGTGAGAGACTCCAGTGAAACTCTTGTTTACATTTCTAACATCAGTCCTTCCAATCTGTTTGAACTATTTTACACTACAGTAGTAATTGCATGTGCCTGCAAATAAGAGATAAAATGCTTAAGTCACCAGAACCAGTCTGATTTTCCCACTTGGACTTCCTAGCCTGGCAGGGCACTATGAGGAGGTCAAACAATACAAGAGAATGGCTCAGAATAGCTGAGAGCCCTTGGGAAGATTGTGCCCATATCAGAGCTATGGGAAGTGATATTGTTAAGGCTGGTGAAACCACAAGATACGATCAGGAAAGCTGGTGATGAAGGCCATCCATAACTGATTTTCCCTGAATGATGGCTCATTCTGTCTGTGGGCACAAGAACACTGACCAGCGACTACTAACCGGGAAGATGATTTATTGTCCAATGAGAAGGACAGGAAGGAATTGTGCCTTGGAGCATTCTGGGAAAACTCCATGACCACAGGCTAGGGTTATTAATAGCCTGGGATTTTTAAACAATGGAGTCATGTCTTTAAGGCACGGTGAGTCATGGTACTACCATATTATAATTTGTAACAAGTGGAGCCTATGAATTTCTCTTTAGTTTGAACTGCCTGGCTTTACTTCAAGTTAACGGTCAAGTATCTCTGAAGGAAGAAATAGCCTGCTGGGCCCTCGCTCCACTGGTGAGCTGTGGGAGGCTGGCATTTTCTTCTCTGATAACATAATACAAGTAACCCAGAGTTTCCACATTTGCCTTTGGGCATTGTCGCTCCAGGGTCTGGTGTTAGTGTCACTTCTCCAGTTTGCGAAATTCTGAAGCAGTACTCAATGAAAATAACTTTAGTTTTGTAATCATGTGGCTGGAAATATTGCCAGTGGGTTAGATACTAAAAGCCATAGGAGCCGAGTCTGGATACCTAGAACCCAGGGAAAGCCAGTTATTATAGCAAGTGCCAGAGGCTCCTTCAAGAAGGTGGGAGACAGAGGCAGGAGAATTCTGGCAGGTTGGAGAGCCAGCTAGCCTAGCGTGTGCAGCAGTAAATAATCATGATTCAAAGTGGCAGGTCAAGACCAACACTCAAATTGTCTTCTGACATCCACACATGCATTTGAACACATGTGTGTCCTTGCTTACACAAACACACACATCACATGAGTGCATGCAATACATATACAAACTAAAAAATTAAAACTTCTGACTACACAGGCACACTTCCTTTACATATTTTGTTTATATATATGTGTATATATATATATATATATATATATATATATATATATGAGAAATCTTTGAGACTGGAGGTTTCCTGGTCTACCTTTTGATTGTTTCTGAGATCATCTCTGCAAATAAAGGCACTTGCCAGAAAACCTAATGACCTGAGTTTGGTTTTCAGAGCTCACCTAGTAGAAGAAGAGAATTCATTCCTGCAGCATGTCACCTAACCACCACATGGCATCTTGCTTCATGCATCCATGAACCTTCCCACTAAATAAGTAAAAAAAAACAGTTGTACAATTTTTTAAGGGAAGCCTCAGGAAGAAAAAGCAATCAAATGTGAGGAATATGCTCAATATGCACACAATATATTTGTACATAAACTTAAAAATTTTTGAAATAATAACAATAATTCCACTTTGACCTTCATAATTCCAGTATCATAAGATTTAAGGATCATATGTCTAGTCAATCCTATCTCCCACAAAATACAGTTGTGTCTGACTATAGTTATCTGGAGAATGAGAGTGGTTTAGCCTAGATGTGTTAACTGAAGTATGACAAGTGGGTGAATTGCAACATAGAGAGTGGAATACCCTCTGTGACAATTCCCAAGGAGGTAACATGTACTCAGCACACAGAGCAGGTGGCACTGCCTCCAGCCGACCTTATGAAGCAAGATTCAGGTTAAAGAAAAGTGAGTTAGGAAGTCTTTCTCTAAAGAAAGATAAGGCATACCCTTAATTTCCCATCTTAACAGGAAGTGCTTTAGGGAGCATCTTCCTTTTATGTATTATAGTAAGGGCTTTGAAGGCTGAGGACATGGAGCATAAAGGCTGAGAAGGGAATATGTTATGAAGTCAAGAGAAGTCATCTACAGCAAAGGTGAGGCTAGAGGGTTGGATAGGATGGCCTTGGGTAGCTTGAGTGTCTTCCCAGTATTCTCACTGATGAAAACAGGAAAATGCATTAGGATAACATCTCAAAATTCTTTCCACTCCAGTTTAAATCAGGTAGCAAAATGTCCCCCCAAAGAAATAAGAAATGGTGAAGAATATAAGAACAGAGAGGAGCTTTCTCTAGACTTCACAGCATATAAGGAGAGATGCAGGAGCCTAGGAATCATTTTCAATATAATGAGAAACTTGAATGAGCATCATACATTTACTCAGGGATAGACTATGTAGTCACCATCTGAAAACAGGATTTCTCTTTTTAGTAGGAATAAATTATCTGGAGCAGGAAGACAGGTTAACCAAGAGAACCAATTGAAAGGTGACCAAATAGGTGTGTGGCTACATGGTTGATGGGTAGAAAGATAGATATAGAAGTCAGAGATAAACATTAGAAGATAGATGACCAGAAGATAGATGGATAGATTTATAGATGATAGATTAGATAGATGATAATCAGTAGGTGATTGATAGAGGATAGATGATAGAGACAGATTAATGGCATGTCAGCAATTGATAGAGAGCATATAGATAAATGATTAATACATGGTAGATGATAGCTAAATAGATGTATGATAGACAATGAACAGTTGAACATATGAAATCCCAAGTAATATAGAATAGTTGCTTGTTATATGTCTTTATATTCACTGACTCAGGGCAGGGGAGAAGAAGGTTGAGGTTGGAATTTGATCACTCACTCATAATATTCACAGAAATCCCTATTCTGCAGCAACCTTGACAGCATATAATAAACCAAAGTAAGGGGAACCACAACCCCTCACGGTTGTGTCTTCATAAATGCTATTCTCCAAGACAGATCAGTCTCCTTCTGCAGCACCTGCACATCCACATGCACCATCACTGCTTCTGTTCTTCTAAACTGCTTTCTAGACTTGACTGAAGCCTCACTTCATCAGCAAAATTCTCCCCTGCCTAGACATTGAATGATTCCAGTTCTACATTTCTATTTATAGAGCCACAGTGCCCAATACCATTCCTATGCTACCATAGTTTATGTCATATTATGCTGTATGAGGTTTCTGGCCTGGATTTTCTGGTCTAGACCAGAGGTTTGACTGGCAGTCTGACAGAAACACTTGCAGTCCCACAGAGACACACAGATGCTTACATTAATTTTTTGCTAATTGACCTAGGCCCAGTCATATAACTTTCTAGCTCTTTAGTCTTAAACTAATCCATCTTTCTTATCCTGCTCAGCCTTGCAGCTTGGTACCTTTTCTTAGAGCAGCATTTCAGCTTCTTTCCTCTGCTGCTGTCTCATCGTTGTGTCCCTGTCGCATCTCTGTGGCATCTGTGTCTGCTCTGAGATGTTACCAGAGTTTTCTTCGTCTGGTAGCCCCACCCACATTTCCTGCCTGCCTTTGGCCTATCAGCTTTTTATTAAACCAATAGAAGGGACAAATATTTACAACATCCCATAATCTCACTTCAATATTGCAGTTGATTCTCCATACATTTAAAACCTCACACTATTATAAACTCTTTGGGAATATGATCCATATTTGGCAATATTTTAACATGGCCAGTAATTCATATATATATATATATATATATATATATGATATTTTTGTTTTCTATTTCTATGAAGAATGGAGCTGCAGTTTTGATTGAGATTGAATTGACTGTATAGACTGCTTTTGGTAGGATGGACATTTTTACATTTATTTTGCCTAGCCATGAGCATGGTAGACTATTTCATCTTCTAGTGGCTTCCTCTATTTCTGTATTTAGTGTTTTAAAGTTTACATTGTAAAGGTCTTTCAATTCCTTGGTTAGGCTTATTCTGAGGTATTTTTGAAGTTATTGTGAATAAGATTGTTCCCTCTGTGTTTTTGTATGAATGGGATTGTTTCCTTTGTATGTTCAAGGTTCCTTTGTGTATAACTATAGAAATGGCATTGTTTCCTCTTTATGTTTGCCAATGGTCTACAGAAAGGTAAATGATTTTGTGTGTTAATTTCATATCTTACCACATTCCTGAAGTTAATCATTCATAAGGTTTTTCTGGTGGGGTGTTTAGAATCTTTTACATGTAGAATTGTATCTGAAAACAAGTATAGTTTGACTTCTGCCTCTATTTGTATCCACTCTTTGTATTTTCATGTTGCTGCTCTAGCCAAGACTTCGAGCTCAATATTGAAAAGAAGTGGAGAGTAGGCAATCTTGTCTTCTTGATTTTAGTGAAAATGCTTTGAGTTTTCTCCACTTAGATTGGTATTAGCTATAAGCTTGTTGTATGCTGCTTTTATTGAAATACATTCTCTATATACTTAATCTCCCCAGAGCTGTTAAAATAAAAAGATCTTTGGAAGGTCCATGCTGACAGATCTTCAAACTCACATTATTTCTTCAGTGCTTCCCAGTCTACTTGTCAGACCATCAATGTCTTCATTTATTTTGATTAAAATTTACTTTATGCCTCTATTTTTTCCTCATTTCTTGGTGTTTCTTTTTCTTTGAAGATGTCATCCAACTATGCTCATACAGTGTGTGTCTACTAGAGCCCTTGATGCATTAAACTCATTTTTTTTCAATTCTTGTTTATTTATTCCCACATTATGCCATATCTTAGACTGGTTCTTAACACTTACATTATCTCTTCATAGTAGATTTAGTTTTCTTCTTGATTTTGGGTATGCCTTTTGATTTTTTTTGTTGAAAGTCTGACACAATACTATATTACAGAGCTGAAACAAATAGACCTTTACTGTGAATTTTAAGCATGAGTCTTACTAGTAGTTGTACTGTGTTTAATGTTTGATGTATGTGTTCCTGGTTTCAAATTATTCTGATGTTTTCATTTCTAATTTCTTTTTTTTTCTTTTTTTTTCTTTTTTTTCTTTTTTTTTCCTTCTTTATTTTGTATTTATCAAAAAAAACACAGTAAAAAAAAAGAATTTAAAATGTGGAAGGGTTAACAATAACTATACAGAGGATAAGAATCATAAGCATGGCTTATGATTTTTGACAAAGAGGCCCAAAACATTCAATGGAAAAAAGATAGTTTATTTAACAAATGGTGTTGGCATAACTGGAAGGAAGTGTGTAGAAAAATGCAATTAGATCCGAGCCTGTCACCCTGCACAAAACTCAAATCCAAGTGGATCAAAGACCTCAACTTAAACCCAACCACTTTGAACTTGATAGAAGAGAAAGT
>PVIH01001465.1:0-213362 GCA_004025045.1 Sigmodon hispidus | reverse complement strand
ATTTCTAATTTCTATATCTCTACTAACTTTGGGTGTCTCTACAGATTTCTTGAGCTGAAGCTTGATAGTTCTACCAACTCTAATCCAGTGTTCTATGAGGTGCTGCTGACTGGTGGTAAAGTATGAGAGGAAAGAAAGTGCTCTATGAGATCATGATTATATCACAATCATTTATTAGTTAGGCTCATGCTTCTAGGACATGACCTTGGTAAGCATTTCTCACCCTATAACCTCTGAAGAGACAGGAGGGTTACAAGAATTTGGATATTGGCAATGGCCCTCTAGAACAATAAGACTCTGAAAGGTTGCTGTTATAGCATCTGCTTCTGCTGTGGCAATTGCTTTGAGTCTATGGGAAATGGTTATTTTCCCCTCACCCTAGCCCAATCAAAGAGAAACCTTTCTACAACTGGGACTGGAACTATCTGGGAGTGTTCTCAGAAATATAACCTTGCAAAGTGTTGAGCATCTATGCGCAGGCCAGGCCCCTGGGAGTCTCTCCCTCCCAAGCCTGTTTCCCTCAGCCTCTAGCAATTCATAGAAAATCCTTCTTAGTTGATGTTTCTTCCAGGAACTCTCTCTAAATGAGCCCATCTGAGTGTCTGGGCATGTACTCCTCTTCAGATCTCCTCCATGCTCTAACCCTTGACTGAAATCTCCAGTGAGTCTAAGGAAAGTCTGTATCTTTGCCCTTCCCTAACATTTTTGTTTGTTGTTTGGCAGGACAAAAATATGTAGCTTTTTTGCATATCTAAGCTGAAGCCAGAAAGCTCATCTTTGTAATCTCTTCCATATTTATTCTTCATACATCAGTTTTAGGATGAGTTCATCATAGGTGATGTAACTATTCAAAGATTATATGTAAATATAATGTAGATAAAAGAAATATGAAGAAATGGATCAATAATTTCTCTCTTACTGACTCCAGACTCATTTCCTGAGAAGGGTGTGATTAATCCCTCAAAGTGAGGTAGTATTTTACAATTGAATTATTCATCTAATAGCTATTGCAACATGCAATTTTGTAGAAACAATTAGTGTGAGAGTGTGGATTTTCTCATCTCCCTAGAAATAGATAGGTTTTTTCTTTTTTATTCTCTTAACAGAGCTCATGGATGAAAGTGGCCACATTTGCTTTGATGTTTGTTTTAGTTACCTAAAAACCTCAAGGGGAAATTTTTTGACATTTTCTAGACGCTCTAACATATTGACTAATCTTACGTATTTTGTTGATGTTTTACTTCCATTTTTATCTTGAAATATTTACAGATTCACACACAGTTTATAAGGTATGCTACAAGGATCCTATGAGTGTCTTCCACTGGTAAAGTCTTATTAAACTATAGTATATTATCACAATAAGAGCAAAGGCCTTGATATAGTCAAGACGCTAACGGAGTCCTCATACTGCCCATGTGTACCCACACTCACCCTGTCTACCTTCCTATTCCTCCCTTAGCCCTGGCAACAAATTCATTTCTGTAACTTTAATATAACAAACATCACATAAATAGAATTATATAGAATACAACTGTTTTGGAATTGGCCTTCATTGACCAAGAAATTCATCAATAACTCATTTTGTTACAGATTGATATATCATACTATATCATATTATCTATGCTTATGGCTATTGAAGAAAAGTCAAGCTGTTGCAAATCTGGGGCTGCTAAAATTTGTTTTCTGTTAGTGTCATAAATACTATGACTAACAGCCACTCAGAGGAGCAAAGGCATTTGACTTATAGTTCTCAAGTCAAAACCCATCTTTGGGGAGAAGTCAGGGCATGAGCTCAAGCAGGAACCAGAGCAGAAACCATGGAGGAACTGTGCTGGCTGGCTTGCTGGCTAACTCCCAGATTCAGTTCAGTTATCTTTTTATAGAGTCCAGGAATACCTGCCTAGGAATTGGTGCTGCCTATGGTGACAAACACCCTCCCACATGAATTAGCAATTTAAAAAATGCCTGATAGACATACCCATGGGCCAATATAATCAGGGCAATTCTTCAGGTATAAAGTTGGCAATCAAAATTAGCCATCACTTTTGCATGAACTCTAGTTGGTATATAATGAGAACTCAGAGCCATATATTTGAAAAAAGCTGAAATATCAGAGAGATAAACAAACCACAGACACTTCTCAGCCAGCCAACTCCTCAGCCTCCCACCCCACTCCAACTGCAAGTCTCTCTGTCCTCAGTAGAAAGGAAGGAGGGAAGTATCTGGAAATGCTGAAAAACCCTCTTCTCTTGCTCAGTCCAGCTCTCTTAACTTCCTCTTTCCACATTCCTAAAGCTAGGATTAAAGGTGTGGGTCACGACTCCCTGACCTGCCTTATCTCTGTGGTTGACTCTGATATTCCAGACTAATTTTATTAAATATATATCTCCACACATCAAAGCAGTCAGGTAAAAGTTAGGTGAGAATATGAGTCTCTATTTTTCTGGAATTAGCATGAGTGAAATTGTTGTTATATGTTATAGCAGCAACTTGAATTTATAAAGAAATATAAATTATTGGCTATTCTACAAAGTAACTACAGTTTTCCATTCTCACTAGGGAAGTCTGATCTAGTTTCTCCTCTTCCTCACCAACACTGGGTATTGTTGCTATTTTTATATGTCCTAGCATGCCATTGAGGTTCTCATTGCTTTCATGACCAATGGTGTTGTAATCTATTCATGTGCTTTCCTGCTCTGCACCCCACTGTCAGTGAATGCCTCATGTCCTCTGCCCCAATTCTAATTCGATTTGTTGTTGTTGTTTTCAGTGCTGATATATATGATATATATTTTTAAATATATAAGTATTTATATATGTTATATATAGATTCTTATTTGTCAGATATGTTTATTATACTTATTTTTTTGTAACTGCTCAAGAGGATCTTTCAAAAAATAAAAGATCTAACTTTGACTAGTTAAGCTAACCAGGTTTTCCCTTTATGAATCATGAGTTTTTCTTTTCTGTTTTTGCATTTTATTTTTATGTAAATAGATGTTTTGTCTGCATGCATGTATGTGTGCCATGCACATGCTGTACCTACAAAGGCCAAAATGTGTCAGATCTCCAGAAACTGGAGTTACAGATCACTGTGAACCATCATGTGGGTGCTGGGAATCAAACCCAGCTCCTCTGGAAGAGCAGCCAGTACTTTTAATCACTGAGCCATCCCTCCAGTAACTGAATCATGCTTTAGACAGTCTCATTGTGGTTTTTGTTGTAGCAATTTTACATGTACCTCTTCTCATAGCATTCTTTTTTGGTAGGTCAGGTGTTTTAAATATATATCTCACTACATTGTCTTCACTTTGGAGATAAATGTAAAGAACTTTTTCTTCTCTTACTCATTCCCACATGTAATTAATTTGTCTTCAATATCTCATTTATACACATTTACAACCACATCACACAGTGTTAGGATGTTCGCTTTCACAGCAAAGATGATTTAGAAAACTTCAGAGAGAAAAAAAAAAAAGGTGTGTGCCACCACCACCTGGAGAGATAGGGAAAAAAAAAAAAAAAAAACTTCAGAGAAAAGATGGATGTGATAGCTCATGCCCATAAACCTATCATTTACAAAGTGGGGGTAAAAGGATCAAAAGTTTAGGATAATCCTAAATCATAAACCAAGTTCTATGGAAGCCTGCAATACATGGTCCCTCTCTCAAACATACAATAAAACATATAATAAAATTACATATTTTAGGAGATAATAAGAACCTAGTATTAGCACATAATTCTTACTGTATCTTCCTTTTCTCTCCTGTACTGTGTTTTTTTCTGTTCCAGTTCTTTCTGTTGCCTTCTGCTGGCCATCAGTACGATCTTGTGCTGGCCATCAATATGATCCTGTGCTGGTAACACCTTCTCTTGCTTTCTAAATCAGTCTCCTTTCTCTTCCTGTGAGCAAATATCTAACAAAACTCAAGAAAAGAAGGTTTTCTTTGGTGGGAAGTTTGAAGAAATTTAGTCCATCACAACAAAGAAGATGTGCGGCAGGGTACAGAGGCATGTGTTATCAGAAGCAGTGAGAAATGGTGTGCCCAACTCACTTTAACTCTTTAGAACTGATCTGGGTCTTCAGTCTATTGGATGGTGCTACTCATACTCACAATGGTTCTTTCGTGTCCAGCTAAACCTTTATGAGAAAACTTCTCATAGGGTTAGAAAACAGAGATGTGTTTCCCTGTTGGCGCTAAGTCTAGCCATTTTGGCAATGAAACATACCCATCACACCTACTGTGTTCAAGACATCAGGCAATGTCTTGTCTCCTCACTCTTGTTTCTGAAGCTATTTCTCTGTCATGGGATTCTGGGATGCTAGTTTGGCCCTTCCCTCTCTGAGGATCCCACACTTTCAAATTCTGTGGTTTCTGCCAAGAAATAATTTTGGTTTTGTTTTTTCCTGTGAGTAGAGGCATCTTTCTTCCCCCACCTCAGGATCTTTTGGAGGGTTTTTGTCTCTACTTTTTATAAATCTAATTATATTTTAATTAGAGTCCTATTACTAAATTTTGATGGTTTATCTTTTTAAGCTCACAAGTTTCTGTTTCTGGCTCAATGTGGCAAGTTTTCAGTCATTGTCTCCTAAATGTAATTTTATTTCTTTTCTTCCTGGATTCTGGTGATGTGAACGTTAACCTTTATTACAGTCCCACAGGCCCCTTGGGATTGATCTAACTTTCCACCTATTTTTCTGTCTGTTCTTCAGATTGTGTAACTTTAATTGTTGCAATTTCCTGTTCACTGTTCCCTCCTCTATCTTTCTTTCTGGCATTGAAATGTTGATGGAGATTCTTCTTTCAAATTTTCTGTCTTTGATTCAAATTTCCATTTGGTTTTCCTTGTGTCTGCCCTTTGTGAGGCAAGGCTTTCTAGTTCTAAGCTTTCTGTCTGTGTGTTTTGTACTTGTCATGGGAGACTGAGGTGTCTCCATCAGCCTTCTTCAAGTCTACTAGGTACTTTGAACAAACACCTCTGTCAGTGTATAGCTGTCACTTCCACATTGTGTCCCATCTGTCATCTCCTAGTATCTTGATATAAAGAGGGATTTTTACTGAAACTCAAGAAGTTTTTTGTGCAATGTCAGTGAATTTTACTTAATTCTTTCTAGAGCTGGCTTTCTCTAACATCATTCTTATAGGAAAAGGGAAATATGTAGCATCAGACTATTGCCAAGTGAAAGATGAAATCCAAATTGTCCATGAGAGGTTTTCACCACTGCAGGATGAAGGGGGGCATTCTTCATTACTGCAGAATAATAATGAGAGGGTCTTCACCATCACAGAATGATGACAGGTCCTGATCACTGTAGGATGATGAGGGAGGTCTTCATCACTGCAGAATGATGGGGGAGTCTTCATCACTGCAGAATGATGGGGGAGTCTTCATCACTGCAGAATTATGGGGGAGTCTTCATCACTGCAGAATTATGGGGGAGTCTTCATAACTGCATGATAATGAGAGGGTCTTCACCACTGCAGGATGATGAGGGATGTCTTGGTCCCTGCAGGATGATGAAAGGGATCTTTACCACTGCAGGATGATGAGAGAGTCTTCATCACTAAAGGATGATGAGAGGAACAGACATCCATTCTTCTAAGAAGAGTTCTCCACTAACACCATCGGAAGGGTCCTGGATCCACTTATTTTTTAGTAAGCCTCAATCTCCAGAGTGATGGGTTACAAACATGTGCCACCATACTTGGTTTATATCTGTTTCTTTTATTCTGTAGCAGTATTTAAGCAACCAATAATCATATAACACAGTACTTTGTTTTATCAGTCATCAAAAATGCATGGAATTAAAAATGATGAGTCAGCAGATCACTGAGGGGAGTCAAGGCAGGAACTTGTAGGCAGGCCTGTGTGTTATTACCTCTGACCAAGGAACTGTACTTTACAACCATAGGCAGGCATACAGCAAGAACATTGGGGGATGATATTGTTGATTGGTTATGGACAAGCTTATACTTTCTTACACAGTTGCTGTGTGGTACAATCACTAGGGAGGAAAGGACACATATCTACTCACCCCATTGACAACAGAATTGACAACAGAAAGAAGCAAGAGACCATCCAAGTCCTACTTGGTTAATGAATGAGTTTATTGGGCCACTAACAAAAATATAGAAAAGGAGTTGCTCATAGTAGCAGAAATGAGAACTCTGAAATAGTGAAAAATTGTAATCAGCAATGTGGATATTCATGTAGTCTAAAGAATCTTCACCTACTCCTAATGCTGTTGTCAAAAATCAAACTCAGTTTCCCAAAATAAGTTGCAAAGGGAACTGTGCCAAAGTACAATATGTTTTATGCAATTTAAAACACTTATATGCACTAATTAACTATATGTATTTCTCAAATATGCATACATATCTAAGACTTTTTAAAATTGTGGTAAATATCAGGAAAGAGAAGAAATTTCAAGTGAGGATTAGGGTAAATTCAGGACAGTTAATTACATAAGTTAAAATGAGAAGGGATTTACAAAGACTGATAAGATAGCATGGCCTCAATAGCTTGCCACTGGGTCATTTTGCTACTTCTCAAAGTAATAATTACAAATATCTACCCCCAACACACCACAAGAGAGAAGAAACATAGACAAACAGCAATCTTAAGGTGTGGAATGGACCACTCCCTCCCCTGGGGAATTTCCCCATATCCCTCATTGTCATCTTTGATGAACTTCCCCTTAGTATCTCAGCACAAGATTACCACAGCCCTGTCTTTAGACCCAAGGACATTATTTGTGCCTATACTTCTCAATGTTCTCAGAACTAGTAAATGAACATGTCTGGTGGACAGTGTATGCCAGCAACTTTTGACCAATCAATCAATAACTTTTGATATCTCTTATGTTGCACTATTTTTAATATCATAAGCTAAATACTAATTTTTAGCTCTAGAACCATACATGGATCAATAAACCACAAATGATGAATTAAAATAGATTTGTTTAAAATATGAGTAGTTTTTACAATTCAAACATTAATAACTTGATTATCTTTAAAAAAATGTTCATTTTGTTGGTTGACTCTGGCATTTAGGCAGTGTTTATTTCAGAGAAGAAATGAGGTATTCCCAATCACATCTGAAGGTCATTCTGAGTGTTGGTTCCAGAGATTCAGTCTCCCACTGTACCTGATTTTGATAAGCTATGATTATTCACTATCACAACATTGTTAACATTTGAAGAGGATAAAACTTACCTGTTGTTTTAGCCAACTCCAAAAGACAAAAGGCAGATGAAATATAGGTATGTTTTTAAATACAATCCTTATGGGTAAGTTTGCTGTGGAGGAAAGAATTGTTATTTAAGGCTTGAGCCCTGAGTCATCTTTTCCAGGCCCATTGTCAAGTGCTTGATGGATGGCTCATGGCTGCCAAGTGGGCAATTGGAGGAATGCAAAGGGTCACAGGCCACAGAAAGATGAAGCAGTTAGGAAGACCTATCCAGAAAACACAATAGAATTGTTGATAGTCATTTGCTCTAAGCATGGTTCTGCAGGTGTTCCAAGCATATTTCAAAGTGAATTCAAGGTTTGATGGGTAAAGAGCAGCAACTTTGATCAATTTTACTGGAATGCCCTTTATTTTTTGAAGATCAGCCTTTCTGCTCAGTTCTGAGGACATCCTTCAAGATGCATCAAATATTCATAATCTCTTAGAGGTTGAAAATGAGCCCAGTTATATGTGTGGGTGGGTTCCTAGCCCTGTGCATAGAATGGCTTCCTTCCTTGATGAGGATCATACTCCTTTGTCTTCCAGCAGGCTGAAGTGTTCATGTTCCTCAGAACGTGACATCTCACACTCTCTCACTCTGTGACCCACAGAACCTTCCAGCAATCCCTCTGACATGCTTACTTTCTCTCAGTCTTGTAACCACAATAAAGACAGCTTCTAGACCAACTGAGCCCAAGTTTCTCCCTGAAGATTGTGAAATCATTTAAAACTATTTTTTGAATAATTCTTTTGGTTCTAAACAGCCTCCCTTTCTCTTCTCTGTCTCATCTGTTTCTGTCTCTCTGTCTTTCAGTAATTCCAATGTGACTTGACTTGTTGGGTTTTTTTTTTCCACAAGAGGAGGCTGAGGAGACACCCTAGTAGTATGCCCTCTGTTCAAGCATGAGGATTTGAATCTGGTTCCCAGAGCCCATGTAAAATACTGGGCATTTGCACAAGAATGTATTGCCAGCATTGCAGAGGCAGGTCTGTGAGACTTAGTAACCAGCCAGCCTAGACTGCTTTGAGAGTCCCAGGAAAGTGAAAGAGCCTGTGTCAACAAAAACAAAGTGAAGTCCTGAGGAGCAACACCCAAGGTTGATCTGTGACCTCAATACACACGCACAGAAACACACACAGACTCATGTACACACAAAAAGTAAGGAAGGAAAGTAGGAGGGAGGGAGGGAGGGAGGACCTTGAAATGATCCCCATAGGCACATAGAGAGTGGCGTTGTTAGGAGATATGGCCTTGTTGGAGGAAGTGTGTCACTGTGGGTGGGCTTGGAGATTTCAAATGCTCAAGCTAGGGCCAGTATTTCTCTCTTCCTGCAGGTTTAGATATGGAACTCTCAGCTATCTTTTTATCACCATGTGTGCCTGTGTAGCCCCATGCTTCCTGCCATGTTAAGAATGGACTAAACCTTTGAACTATAAGCCAGTCCCAATTTAATGTTTTCCTTTAAGAGTTGCCATGGTCATGGTGTCTCTTCACAGCAATAGAGCACTGACTAAGACAAATCTGAGCAACCATACCCATGTGTCTCCACATCAGTATCAACACAATGTGCTCTGCATAAAACTTCCTGCTTCCCTTTATTCCTCCACCAAAATCAAGTCCCTCTTCCAAGTCCCACCATGGCCTTCCACAAGTCCTTCTTACTTGGTACAACTGCCTCATCCTCAAGTGTTATCAAACCATGCCATGAAAATTTTTTACATAGTCTCAATGTCTTCACATCCTACTGTTGGTTGAAGCAAGACTCTTTCTTCTACACCTAACCAAACCTACTAAAAAAGTCATAATGCCTACCTGCCTTTAGCAATCTCATACAGTGAAACTGGCTTTCTAAGCCTCTATAATAGTACTTACCATGCTACTTAGGGACAAAAGACATCATAAATTTGTAATTTCTCTCTAATAGTTCGTAGCAAAAAGCATAAATGGTGTTTCATAAATAAGTTATGGTGTATCTATTTAGCAGAATACAAACAAGCTTTAGAAGATGATGCATTCATGTATATGACACAAAGCTATGTGTAAGACAAAAGGGCATTTATCAAAATAATAATTATTAACACATGGGAGGTAGAATTTTAATATCATTTTTCAGCATTCCCTTTGAATCTTGATTAAACAAGGATAAAGCTATTATCTGAAAAAATATTCAGGAATGTTTTACATAATATAATAAATTTGAAACTGGGGAAAAGGCTCATGTGGTTTGTCATATTGTTATACTCTGTAAGTGAAGAGTGACAAGCATTGGGAAAGATGAACAAGGGAACAGACAATGACTCATCCTTAAATAGACACTGGTTTAGCCAAGTACTACATCTAACTGGGCTTGATTCTTCCTCCCTTTCTTCATTTTTATTAGTTGTTTGAGAATTGGCTACAGTGTGCTTTGATCATATTCACATCACTCCCCAGCTCCTCCGAGATCCACTCCCTTCCATACCTACTTTGTGTCCTCTTTAAAAAAAAATCTCATCAATATATACTTGGATGTGTAGCCTTCCACAGGAATGTTGTTGACCAAATGGAGGAAGATGCTCTTAAAGAAAACAGACTCTCACTCCCTCTCCCAGCAACTATCAATTGCCAATAGCGTCTCAGCTAGGGGTGGGGCTTTGTGCCTACCTCCCCTCTACATGCTGGTATTTTTGTCTGGCTTGAGTTTGTGTAAGTCTTGTACATGCTGTTATAACCACTATGAACATGTGTTTACAAATTCATTTTGTGTGTGAAAAACAATTTTCTTATATTCATTCACTACCTCTGGGTCTTACAGTCTTACTGCCCTCTCTTCTACAATGATCTCTGAGGCTTAGAAGGAGGGGCTTGATATACATATCTTGTTTAGGGCTAAGGATTCTACAGTCTCTTATTCACCTTGACTAGTTGTGGATCTCTAAATTAATTATTACCTACTGCAAATAGAAGTATCTCTGATAAGTGTTGAGAAATGTAATAATCTATAGGTATAATGATAAGTTATCAAAAGTCAGTTTAATACAAATCTGTTGTCAGAAGTTTCAGGCCCAGCCTAGCTTGGAGGTTCAGACCCAGTCCCACAGTCCCAAATAAGCATACAGAGGCTTATATTTATTGCAAGCTGTTTGGCCTATGGCTCAGATATTTTACGATCTATCTCTTAGGCTTTAAATTAGCCCATATTTCTTATTTATGTTTAGTCATGTGGCTTGGTACCTTTGCTTCAGTGCAGTAGTCTCATCTTGCTTCCTCTGCATCTCCAAGGCTTCTGCCACTCTGTTCTTCTGATTCCAGAATTCTCCTAGTCTGTTTGCTGTTTGATTGTCCCACTTCTATTTCCTGTCTAGCTTCTGGCCAATAATTATTTTATTAAAGAAATATTTACTGTGACAAATATTTATAGTATACAAGAGCATAATCTCAAAACATTTCCCCCTTTTTTAAAAACAAGAACCCCAAATCTAATCTTCATTGTATAGCTTTATTTCCTCACCATTATCTGTAACAACTTGTAGCCAACACTGTAAATAAAGACAAACATCTAAAATTCATTATTGGGAAATGTAAGTATACTTCTTTACTTATTTGCGGCTCTGGCAATCTTATGGAGATCCTGAGAAAATTCTATTCAAGTCCTGACTAGAGTAGTCTGTAAAGCTGGGTCATCTCAGGCAGCATCCTTGAAGCTGTCCTAGATGCAGAGCTCAGAGGAAACTGAAACAGAGGTGCTCTATTGGATCATCTGAGGTTTGTCAGGTTCTTTCTCAATCAAATCTTATTTTCTTTAACCTGGAATAAATCCACAGCCTCTCATTTTCTGTGGAAATAAAAACAAAGAAAATCTTCTTCTCCAAAGTAAAATATCTTTGGATTTAAATTTTGAAGTCAAGGCATTTACAAAATATATAGGTTGAATTATAAGCAACATTTATAATCAAATGAGCAGCTCTTGCTACTTCCTTTGCAGTCAAAAGACTCAAAAACAACACAATAACATAGAGTATCCAGAAGCTCTGTGTACATTCCATTTTTTATGTGGCTTGTTATATTTTTCACTCTATTTCTTAAAGGACTTTCTCTATTTTTTCTTTTCTTTCTGAAGCATATATATATATTTAAAAACACTGTAAACCACTTAGTAGTTTTTTGTTTTGTTTTTTGTTTTACTGTTTGTCCCTCTTTTTATGACTATAATCTGCTAAAGCATGGCTAGGATTAAAGGCTCAGCTATGGTGGCTTGCTCCACCCAGCTCCTTGGTCTGTGAGAGCTTAGCTTCGTGGAGGATGGGGAATGGCAGGAATCACATTTACCAACCCAACTCTGGGGAATTTTAATGTCCACACTGTTACCAAGTACTGATACTCATTGCTCATAAACCTCATTAACGTGTTTGGCAGCAGGGCCTCTTAAATGAGTTGGTTTTTGTCACTACACTGAATCAGAAAGCTTCTCTTTCGTATTACAAAATATAATACTTTATTAGTAGTACCATTATAGTTTTTCCAGTTAGAAATTTTCTTTTTCTTTTATTTTTGAATAAAGTCTCATTTTTTTATCCATGTATCCCCTTGTTCAAACTACCTTTCTCCTCCCACCCCTCCCGGTCACTCTCCCTTCTCCCCTTCTCCTCATCTCCTCCCCAGAAAGGGCAGGAGGTCTCAAGGTGGCTTAGTTCAGCATCCACTCCAGGCAAGTCTGATTTCCTTATTCCAATATCAAGACTGGTCAGGTGTTCCTCTGAAAGAAATGGGCTCCAAGGTGCTAGTCCAAGGTGCTTCAGATTCTAAGCTGTTCAGTGATTGTGGTTTGCAGCTTGGGTGTGCTTTGCCTTTTGTTTAAAGTCCACTAATGAGTGAGTACATCCCTTGCTTATCTTTCTGAGTTTGTGATACCTTGCTCAGGAGGATATTCTCCAGATCTATTTGCCTGAGAATTTTAGGATATCATTTTTTCTTACTGCTGAGTAGTACTCCATTGTGTAGGTGTACCACAGTTTGTTAATCCATTCTTCAGTTGAGGAGCATCTAGGTTGTTTCCAGGTTCTTGCTATTACAAATAATGCTGCTATGAACATAGTTGAGCTAATGCTTTTGGGGTATGAATGTGCATCTTTAGGATAAATGCCTAAGAGTGGTATTGCTGGATCCTTGGGGAGACTGATTCTCAATTTTCTGAGAAACCGCCATACTGCATTCCAGAGTGGCTGAACAAGCTTACACTCCCACCAACAATGGAGGAGTGTTCCCCTTGCTCTACAACCTCTCCAGCATAGGCTATCATCTGTGTCTTTTATCTTAGCCAATCTGACAGGTGTAAGGTGGTATCTCAAAGTTGTTTTGATTTGCATTTCTCTAATGGCTAAAGATGTTGAGCACTTTTTCAAGTGCCTTTCAGCCATTTGTAATTCTCCTGCTGAGAATTCCCTTTTTAGTTCTGAACCCCAGTTTTTGATTGGGTTACTCAAGGTTTTAGGCTCCAGTTTCTTGAGTTCTCCATATATTTTAGAGATCAGTCCTGTCACTTGTAGGGCTGGTGAAAATATTTTCCCATTCTGTAGGTTGTTGTTTTGTCTTATTGACTGTGTCCTTGGCTTTACAGAAGCTTCTCAGTTTCAGGAGGTCTTACTTATTGATTATTGTTCTTAGCATCTGTGCAGAAAGCCTGTCTTAAAAGAGCTATGCCTCTGCTCACCACCAGCTAACAGAGTCCATCTGAGAAAATGCCACTGCCATGAAGCTGTGTTTTAATCTGTTCCTTTTTTGTTTGTATGAACAGAAACCTCAAGCTTGTAAGATTGCAGAAACCCTACATGTTGCATCTCAAGCCTGAACACCACTTTGTAGAAAGACCCACTTGAAAGACACAACTAGGAAGCTGTTTGGGGCTCTGTTTCTGTATTCTAGAACTCTTTTTCAGGCTTTATGTGGCTATATGCACACCACATTGGAACACCAGCTACACAAATCCATTTAGTGAAATTCTGGGTTTAATTTTCTCCCTCTTCATTAGTTCTGTGAGATTTTCTCCAATGCTGATATTTCCTCATTTATCTGCTCATTCATTTAATAAACACTTTCTGTCACATGAGCATTTAAGCATCAAGGACACATGAAGAGATGGAAGAGCTTTAACATCATAGGGTTTATATGCTAGAAGATATAAAACAAGAAAAAAAGGAACCAAGTAGATGGTTCAGTGAGGAAAGGCTCTTGCCATCAGCCTTATGACCTGATTTTCACCCAGGAGACTCACATAGTGAAAAGAGAGAAATGATTCTTGCAAGTTGTCCTATGACCTCCATTAATGTTCCAAGGCACTCATGTTCCAATATACATGCTCCAAGGCACTCATGAACCCATACATATGTTCCAAGGCACTCATGCACCCATGCATATATTCCAAGGCACTCATGTACCCATACACATGTCCCAAGGCTCTCATGCACCCATGCATATGTTCCAAAGCACTCATGCACATGTTCCAAGGCATTCATGCACCCATGTACATGTTCCAAGGCACCCATGCACCCATGCACATTTATGGGTGTGCACACATAGAATAGGTAAATGTTTTTGGAGGCAAATATAAAAAATTTTTAGATAGTAGATATGTACTTGGACCCCAAACCCAGACACGTGGTTGTGGGAACAGCTTGGCCTCTTTGATAAGGGAGTTGTAGGCACTAATGTTTGGAAACAAAATGTACCACATGTTTTCTGATAAACACAAAGACCAGGTTAGACTGGATTCTAAAATCCTTAAACTCAGAACTTATAAGGGGAAAGACTATATCCAATTAAATGCTAATTGCATGCTCATGGATCAAAATTAAAAAGATGAGTTCACTTTACATGTGGGAAATTTTAAATGGGCACCATTTATTTCTCCTCCTCCCTCAGGAACTATTAATTTTAGAATGATATAATAGATATACTTGAAGTATTATTTATGTATTGGGCTATAATGAATAGTTAGCCCAACTCAAACCAATTACGAAGTCATACAGCTGGTGAAAATGATGGTATTGAAGTTGATGATGATGGTTATGGTGATTGTGAGGTAGGGGACAGTGATAGCAATAATGATGGTGATGATATTGATGGCAATAATGGTGATGATGTAATGGTGATAACAATGATGGCAATAATATGATCAAGCTGTGTTTTAACTAAATATTAAATGCTTGTAAAAACTCCACAATGAGCCTATTATCTTATTTTAAATGAGAAAATTGAGGTTTAGTGCCCAACTTAATGGGTACTGAGAACCAGCCCTTTTCTTGAATATCTCTCCTTTGCCTTAGTCAGAAGCTTATTCTCTAAGCATCCCAGTGATCTCCCATGTTCCCGTTCCCTGATGCACATATTAATAGTCTTAATATGTGTGGCTGCTTTTACAGTCATTCTATTTTTTTGTTGTGGGTAGTGTTTGTTTTACCAAATAGATCTGGAAGAAGTCAGAAATCATGGAATGGAAACAGAGTCTGAACCCAAACTCAGAGCAAAGTGGTGGGAGACAGGAGCATGGCATTCTGGGTTCTCTGCACTGCAGATAAGGAATTACACATGGTTAGGAAAAGGGCTCTGTCCTTATTATGAATAAACAAGCATATGAAGCAGGAGCGAGGGCACCCAGGACAAGTTTGTGAAGACAAAGTTCTTACCACTCTATGCATCTGTTGATATGATATGGACCATACAGGGAAGCAGAAATCACAGTGTCCCATTGACAAGCTGAGACTTGGAATAACCTTTTACAGCCTTTCTTCCATGAACTTATGAGCTTGCAGTAGAAGTGAAGTAACTCAGCAGTCACAGCTAAAATGCCACCATATCTCCTAAGGCATGTCTTACTGCCTTCTGTGAGTCCCACTCCAGAGTTGCTAATAGTGGGAGGGGTGTGTCCTAGTTAGATTCTATAACATGGGAAAAAAAAGAGTTCATTTGGCTCACATGTCCCAACCATAGTCATCACTGAGGGAAGCCAGGGCAGAAACTCAAGCCAAAAATTTGGAGACATGAACTTAAACAGAGACCATGGAAGAGTGTTGCTCAATGGCTTGTTCCTCATAGTTTGCTCAGCTTGCTCTCTTATATAAATCAGGTCTAACAGCACTACCCATAAGGGGCTGGGAATTTCAACACCAATCAATTATTGATCAAGGAAATGACCCCATATACATGTGCACTGGCTAATCTGTTGGAAGATTGCTCTCAACTGTGGTTCCCTCTTCTGGGATGACTTTAGTGACTCAGCACAGTGTGGGAGAAGGTCTTATACAAAGCCAGGAAGAACAGGGACATCATGCTCATCAGGGGCCATGGCAAACTACTCTGTGGGTTGACCATGCACTCACTCACATTCCCATTTGTCATCACTGTCCTCTATATACCAAAGTCCTCACAGTACAGGGTCCAGGAATCTTCTGTGATAAAGTGATACTACGGTCACCATAGGACTTAGATGTAGCCATCCAAGACCATAAGCTGCAGCACTTTTAAATGTCTCAGATAAAGCTTCTTTCATGTGTGCTAGGAACCCTGTAATAACAAACTTTGTCCAGGCTCACTCTCGTCACTTCAAACCTGCTCCTAGAGAGAGGCTATGAATGCAACTCCCCTTTGGAATACTCCTTACCAGCATGTAAGTCAGTAAGATTATCAAATTTAGCTTCAGCTGTTAACTTGACACAAACATGAAGTCACTTGGGAAAATGAAATCTCAAAGAATTTCCAAGATCAAATTGGACTGTGGCCATGTCCTTGGCATTTTTTAAATTGGTAATTGATATGGGAGTGGTCATCTCACAGTAGATGGCACCATCCCTGTGTAGATGATCATGGGCTATGCAGGAAAGTAGCTGAGCAAGCTAATGGACAACAAGCCAGTAAGCAATGTGCGTTTCAATTCCTGACTCCAGGTTCCCACTTTGAGTTCCTGTCTTGGCTTCCTTGATGATAGACTATAACCTATAAGCTAATTAAATGCTTTCCTGACCCAAGTTGCTATGGATAAGTGTTTTGTCATAGCAACAGAGACACAAACTAGAACAGAATCTGACAGTCATGGGCATCAGTTACTCTTCTGAGCCAATAAAGGCAAACTCCTTCAAGTTGGGCTTGTTTGATTTTAAATCTTATTGTTTCACATATGTATTCTGGATCCTCTCTTCAAGAGAGAGACATGAGATTACCAGCACTAGGTTATTTTAGAGCCTGTGACTGTATGGCCAGCATCCCTTGTAACCAATAGGATAGCTAGTAGCTAGAGAAACAAAAGAACAGGACACTGTTACTGCCCTAGCATAAATCCTCACTCAGTGTGGTGGTTTGAAAAAAAAAAAAAAAAAAAAAAAAAGGTCCCCAAAGGAAGTGGCATTATCAGCAGATGTAGTCTTGTTAGAGAAAATGTGTCACTGTGGAGACAGGCTTTGAAGTCTCCTATACACTCAAGCCACACCCAGTGAGACACACTACTTCCTGTTGCCTCTGATCAAGATGTAGAATTCTCCAGCACCATGTCTGCCTACATGCTGCCATACTCCCAGCTACCATGCTCCCTGCCATGATGAAAGTATACGCCACCACCTCAGCTAAATATTTCCTTTATAAGAAGAGTGGCCATGGACATGGTGTTTCTTCACAGCAATAGAAACCCTAACCTAGACACCCAGTCTGAGGACAGCTCACTTTGCCATTGATGGCTTATGGAAGGGAACCATGACAACTTGGCGCTGATTTAGAAGACTAAGTGAGATAAATGGGCTAAGGAGGGATATGGCAAAGAGTAGTAAACCTTTGCAGACATACATTAAAGAGTAATAGATAGATAACAAAAGATGAGATAAGAAAAAAGTCATTAGAGAAAACCACAAAAACAAAAGTTTGATTTTGATTAAGAAGCCATAGGCAACCGTTACTTGCGAGATATAGGATTCTCCCTCTGTCTCACTGTGTTTGTCTCTGTCTCTGTCTGTGTTTCTCTCATAGACACTCTCTGTGTGTATTTGTCTGTCTGTATCTATCTCTGTGTATTTGTCTGTCTCTCTCTGTGTATCTGTCTCTATATTTATATGTGTTTATGTGTATGTGTCTGTTTGTCTTTGTGTTTTTGTGTATGTGTCTGTCTGTCTCAGTCTCTCCCTCCATCTCTCTCTTCGTCTCTCTGTGTTACGTATGTGTCTGTTTGTGTGTCTATGTATGTTTCTGTCTCTCTGTGTGTCTGTCTGTCTGTCTGTCTCTGTCTCTGTGTTTGTGTGTGTATCTATCTCAGTCTCTGTCTCTGTTTATGTATGTGTCTGTCTGTGTCTATGTCTCTCTCTCTCTTCTCTCTCTCTCTCTCTCTCTCTCTCTCTCTCTCTCTCTCTGTGTGTGTGTGTGTGTGTGTGTGTGTGTGTGTGTGTGTGTGTGTGTGTATCAAAGAACAACAGAACATCTGCAGGTTATTCGTCAGGTATCTTCTAGATTTTGTTTAAGACAAGTACTTTCACTGGCCCGGAACTTCACCAAGTAGGCCTGGCTAGCCCACAAGTAAGCTCCAGGGATCTATCTATATCTACCTCTCACCTCCTCATCAGTGGCATTACAAGTGTGGGTCACCAGTCCTAGCTTTTGGTAGGTTACAGGGATCAAATATGTTAAGCACTTTCCCAACTGACAATCTCCCTAGACACCAGAGCTACAATTTCTGTTAGTAGACCAAAGGTAAGGTCCAAGGATGTAGCTGTCCTACAGTCCCACAGACTCGTAGCCATACCTTCTTACAAGACTTAGGCAGAAGGTTGTTAAACCCGGAACAAAATCAAATGTTTGTTCTTTTGTTTTCCCTAGTGAGTTCTTTTGTGGTTTAGCTAACTTCTCTTACTTTTCCACAGTGTGGTTACAGTCAAGTGCAGAAGAAAAAGAATAGGCGATGGAGCTGAGCACAGTGGTGTAGTATGTACCTAACAAGTACAGGAGCTTGGGGGTTGGGCTCCAGCACAAAATGCTGTTTCTGTTAGAAGACAGTATTTCCTATACCATTCATTTAATCCTATTGATAACTAAAGCTAGGCATTTTAACACAAGGGCTAGCATCTCCAGTTCTAAAAAATAAATAAATAAATACAACCTAAAAAATGATTTCTTGTTGTAAGTCATGGTATTCTGTCTCCCTAAGGCAGACATCTAGAAGACCCTTGAGGTTCCACTCACTTCTGTGGGAAATCTCGTTCTGTATTAGTTCAGGCTTCACATCTACAGAGTCTGGTACAGCTTCTCATCACAGTTGGTTAACTCTATGTGAGTGTGCATGAGTCTGTGAGTTGGCCCCTCCCCCTTCCTCCCTTCCCCCCTCCCTCCCCCCTCCCCTTTCCACACCCAGAAGTGGAGGCTTCACTGATGTTTTCTTCAGGCTGTAGCAATTTCCTAGAGATCCCAAAGCAGGCACAGCCCAAGACCCAAGATCCATCTCTACAGTGCTATGTCCCACTCAGCTCTGCCTAAAGCTAGTTGCTGGTGTGAACTCTGCTCGTGAGAATCTCATCCACATCCAGCAAATGGGCACAGTGTTTCATGGAAGAACACCTTTGAGGCTAATCAGACTGGCTGGCAGGAGTCACAGCAGAGTTTGTGGGGGTTTGTTTGGTTTTAGGGTTGTTTTTGTTCTTGTTTTGTTTTGATTTGTTTTACATTTTGAGACAGGTTGCTACTCTGTAGCCCGTGATAGTCTAGAAGTTATCACTTATCCCAGGCTGGCCTTTTCTCTGCATACCAGCCTCCTGAGTGACACTGGTGATTTTGGAGGAGAGCTGGAGAAGGCACACAAGGAAGATTAAACAGAAATGTGGCCTTATATGTGCATATGAAAATATCACTAAGTTACTCCATTTTCTAACTTCAAGTGACAAAACTAGTTTTTTAAGAGATAAAAATAAGAAGGGAGTTTTGTACTGCTTTTAGAAAGGCTTTTATAAATTTAGGAGTATTCCCTTGGGCTACATACTCTGTCATGTCTGTAAAACAAACCGGATCCTCTGTGCCTTGGTCCAGTGATGTTCAGTGTCTGCTGCCCAAAGATTGAGTAAAGCAGTCTAGTTCACGGGTCTATACAGGTCTTAAACACAAGCACAGCCCTGCAGCCGGAGTTTCCTCTTCACTTCTAAGCCTGGCTTAGCTTCCAGGCTCCACAGTCCAAATGGCATAGATCTGAAAATTCCAAATCACTCTCAAGTTCCAGCTCTGCCGTTTATAGCTGAGTGCCTGACTTTAAAGCAACCGGTTCAAACCTCGGTTTCCTTGTCTGTAAATGGAAGTGACAATGTCAAACCCATAGTGAGCCTGTGGGGCTCAGCAGGAGAAATTGGGGACCAGGTGTCCATATACTAAGTGTATTATCTGCCTGATTTAGATCAAGGCGGAACATTGGAAAATGCAGTGCCCACAGGTCAAAGGACGCCCACACTGGTCCCTGCTGTCACTGAACTATAAATTAAGCTAAGTGCCACCACATCTTTTAATTCTCAGGGCCAGGGATGAAGGGGTTGCTGAGAGTAGCCCATAGCACTTGTTTGTACTAGCTCGCTGTTCTTAAGGGTTTGCTGAGAATTTCCCTTAGAACATCACCAGCCCCTGCTTGGATAACCACTGTAGGGGTGGGCGCGACTCCCTGCCTGCCCTGGGTTCCCCACAGAAGACCAAGCAGCCCCGCCCTGAGCCGCTGCCTCCATTCCTCCAGGGGGCCAGCTTGGGCCCACCCGCCTGCTGCGGTGGGCGGCAGTCACGACTCCACACGCGCGATCTCCGGCGAGGTGGCCGCGGGCGCTGCGCGGGGCGGGGCGGGGCGGAGGCCCGGGAGGTGGGCAGGACCCGGCCAGGCCAGGCAAGGCCCCAGGGCGCACGCCGCCTGGCGGGATGGACATCCCAGGGACCCGGCACTGAGCGAGAGCACAAAGGCGAGCGAGCCTGCGGTTCCCCGCAAGAGCCCAACACCATTCCCGGGACCACGATGATCCCTCCGAGTGGCACCCGTGAGGACAGCGGGGATGGGCTGACTGGGGAAGCAAAGGGCACAGAGCAGCCACCTTCTCCTGCGTCCACCAGCAGCCTGGAATCCAAGGTACGGTGCGCCTGCCCCGGGAAAACCCGAGTCCCTTCTCCCCTGTCACCTTTCCTCTGAGGTTCCATGCCAGGGGAGCTGGGACACAGCCCCAGTGAGCTGGGACCAGCAGGACCTATTGCTTCTCATGCTAAGCCAGCTGCCCAGACACAAACCTTTGCAGTGCTTCTGCCTTAAGAGCCCCGATACTTCACCGTTACCCCGTGCCCAGATGGCTTCCTTGGGAGGCAGAGGGAGTTAGGATGATACGTGCCCTGGACCTGTTTGTGTCCCCAGTGTGGGTGGGTACTGGTAGCTTCTGGGAGCGGTAAGACTGAGACAGCCTAGGCATATTCCTTTAGAAAGCTTGGACACTGAGTCCACAAAGTGTGCCTTATCCTGGGGTCCTAGGGACCCTTTGCTTACTAGGGTGCCTCCCTAACTTCAGATACCAAGAGTTTAAAGATACATATTAGGCGAAGAGAAGTAGCTGGGATTGTAAGAAAGTTAGTTCTCCCCTTGCAGAAGTTGCTACTCTGTAGAACTTAACACTTGTCTTTTTAAGAGTCACACTAACACATATACACAAACTCAAGCCCGCAGCACGGCTCCTGTCACATTTATATTTCCTCTAAAACTTGCGTGGGTGCCAGGCACATGTTTGGAAAAACTGGAAGGGAACCAAGTAAAGCTTGACTGCTTAACTGTGCGGAGCCAAATGGCAACCCTGCCGGCAAAGTAAACCTCAAAAAATGAAGTTGCCGTTAGTTTGTTTCATAGATCCCTTCAAGTGAAAGGCTCCTGGCAGTTCAGGGGTCTGTGTGGGTTCCTAGGGCACTGAAGAGTGGGGTGGGGTGGTTGTGCCGTATGCTGCAGAAGGATACTGCTTTAGAGTGCTGACCAAAGCGAGGAAAAGTGGGACCCTGTGATCATGCTGTGCAACCTTGGATTTCATCACAGCTCAAGCGATGCTGGTGATGGGCTTGATGCTGGCACCATACACTTCCAATGTCAATAGTTACTCATCAGAGATGGTGGTCTAAGGCCAAAATATATGTCCCAGTTTAATTCTTGGCTTTCTTATCAGCACACTGGTGGCAACTTCTCTAAAATCCAGTTGGAAAGGCAGTTAAGACCATTTGAAGAAGTAAGATTGCCTATCTCTGTCCTGGTACCTTGACAGGCTTATGCTGTCCCTGTGTGAGCTAGGGAAGAGGGATCCCCTACACTAGCTGGTTCTTTCCACAGCAGGTTCCTTGTGCACATACACAGCACCTCTTTTCTCCCTGGAATTCAATGGGACTGGTTCTTGCTAACCATTAGCCGCCAGTCCTAGAGAGGCCAAGGGCCAGCTGCCGTTTCAGAGGTGATCTGGAATTCTATAGATGTCATAACTCAGTGCAAGAATGAAGGTGTTTGTTTTTTAAACTTTGCATTGGGTCTGCCATTCTGCAATAGGTGTGTTCTAGAAAGGTCTTAGCCTTTGGGTAAAACAGCAGCATGATTCAAACACACAGCATGGACTTACTATTTATAAATGTCCTCATGTAAATCATCGGGCAAAGCAGAACTGTCTATGTAATGTTCATAATTATCCACCAATTTATCCAGCTTATGATTTCAAATCTATAGATGACCATTTTTCTCAAAGTCATCTATGTACCTGCTGTGTGTTTATGCATCCCTGAGTTTGCCACTGTGGTTCAGGCATCCTACTAGCTAGTGGAAGTGAGCTCTACGGAGTGAACCCTAAGAAACTAGATAACAAACCACATGATTGGATGTGATTTGTTTTCTCAAAGAGCTATTCCTAACTAGATCAAGGGGGTTCACATTGCCTCAAAAGAGGTTGGCCTGCTGATGTACAGGAGTGGTGGTGAGGGGCAGATGGTTTGAAACAGGAGCTGGTGAGACCATCAGTGTACACAGTGAACATCACTGGACTTCTGAAGAGGAAAGAGACTGCTGGGAAGACCCAGGCAGAGCAGGGATGACTCTACTGAACTCTTCTAGAAAGTGATCATGTTGGTCCAAATGTGCACTTTTCAATATAAGCAAAATCATAGGTTTCAAATGTGTCCCCAAACTATCAAGTAAATTAAATGATGGGCATGTTTATCAGCTAGATTAAATTATAGATCTATATATCAAAAGCATCATATGTATTCCATAATGTAGCGCAATTATGATATGACAGTTAAGTACAATTTTTTAAAATATCATGTGGAAGATGAATAGTGGAGGTACGATTGGGCATTGAAATATCTCTGAAAAGAATTTTAGTTGATATATATTTTTATTTTTCATTATACATATTTATTAATTTAGTGTATATGTGGATATGAGCTTGCTACAGTGTTTGTGTGGATGTTAGAACACAGCTTGTAGGAATCAGTTTTCTCTTGTTCCACAGTGTAGAACCAGGGATCAAATTCAGGTCACCGGGCTTAAGGCAAGTGCTTTTGCCCACTGAGCCATTTCACTGGTCCTCAAAGACTTTTAAAATTACTTTTAAGAGATATACATGTTTTAGCTGGTCATGGACCTGTCATCTTAGTAATTGAAAAGCAGAAGCAGGAAAACTAGAGCATGAGACCCTGTCTCAAGGAAGAAAGACAGAAAGAAAGAATTTCTAAATATAAAAATAACAAGTTCTAGCTATTTGAAAAGTCCAGGGGGGAAATAAATTTTAAAAACACCCACTGATTGACAGTCCGAAAGCAAGCTCAGACAGCATGTGTTCGCTGCCTTACAAGTTCCATCCATTCCGTGCTCACTTAGTGGCAAGGGCAACAGTAAATGTTCACTAAATGCTCCCCGAGCTAGATACAGCCTAATCTTCAGCACTAAAAGATTCTACCCTGACATCTGTTTCATGGCTACAGCAGTGGGAATTTCTGGAAAGAGAGTTGACCTACCCAAGGTCACGGCGGTCCTTGAAGGCAAGAAGCAGGCCCTGAGCAACTTGACCTTGGAGCCAGAATTTTTATATTTACCTATCTCTTGATGGTGCATTGCTTACATCAGCTCTTCTAATACTCTAGCAATCAGAACCTCACTGAGAGAGGGGAGTCATTGGCAACACATGAGATCGTCCATATTCTCTTTCTCTTTTTCTTCATCACCATCTTTTCGTTTTGTCTAAGATTACAAACACATACCACCATACCTGCTTTTCGTCTTTCAATTACATGTTTATGTATCGACTTATTTATTTGTGTGTTTATGTGTATGCACAAACTCTTCGGAAGAGCACATACCATGGCATGTGTGTGAAGGTCAGAGGACAGCTTTTTGGAGTCAGGTCTGTTCTTCCCGCACATGGGCTCTGGGGGTAGAACTCAGATGGACAGGCTTGGAAGCAAATGCTGCCACCCACTGAGCCATCTTGCCAACCCAGTCATGTCTTCTTAAGAAATGGGGTTGGGGAGGCAGCCTAAGTAGTAAAGTGTTTGCCACACAAACATAATGTCCCAAGTCTGATTCCCAAACCTGCCTTTAAAAAGCTAAGCACAGTGGTGCCTGCTTGTAATCCTAAGTGCCAAGGAGGCAAGCCCCACATATCTGTAGATCTCACTGGCCAGCCAGCCTAACCTACCTGACGCATCTTACTCCAATGAGAGACTCTTGACTCAAAAAAGCAAAGTGGATGGCTCCTGAGAATGACACCTGAGAGTTTACTCCAATATCCATATGCAAGCACATATATGTATGCAGTGTGTACCTGTGCATGCACAAACATACATACACAGAAAAGGAAGAAATCAGGAAGAGCTGGAGATATAGCTCAGTGGTGGAATGTTTGTCTAGTTAAGTCAAGGCCCTAAATTCAATCCACAGCACTTCAAAAACAAGTAAATAAACCAAGTCACACTTTGGAGAGAGATGGTTGATGACAATTCTTATTTGGCTTTTCCATCATTGTATTTACTACTTCTCACCCCAAAGTACATGAATAGAAGTAACCAGGTGAATTATCTAAGAACTACCTGGAAAATGGGACACACCAGACCCTCTAGTCCAGCATCTACACAGCATCATGGGAAGCAAGCACATACAGTGTCTGAGTGTATAAAATACACAAAACATCACCAAACATAAAATAAGACACACAATGTCTCTAGAAGTTCATTTTCTTTGTAATTTCCTTGGAAAGCTAAATTACAGAGTGTTGGAATTAGTTACACTAGAGAACATTTATTCCAGGTGTTTTAAAATTCATATCCTTGTATCATGTAAAACTATTTTTATGGAAAATTTCAACATACACAAAGGAAGAAAACAGTACCAAGGTCCATCATAGATGTAATCAGCTGCCTTCCCTGGTTATTGTTTCAAGGACAATAATGTTTGATATGCTGGCCCATCATCAAGACACACACACACACATACAGGACAATCTTAAAACAAGTTCTGGGTCATCAGATCGTTTTACCTGAAAAATCTTTCATGTTGCATATCTAAAAGATAGGGACTCTTTAGGCAAACCCAGGATCCCATTAGCATATGCTACATATGTTTTGTCTTTGAGGGTCAATAGGGTATTTCAGAGGCTCAAAAACTGTGGGAAATCTATGAGTAAAGAGAACCAACATTTAAGACCTCACAGGCACATGGGTCACCTGGGAAAAGCATGTGTACCTTATGCATGTGTGTCTCATGTAGGTTTCATGAGAACATATAGCCTTCAAGGCTCCGGTGCTCTTGAATTCTCTCTCTTTCTCTCTCTCTCTCTCTCTCTCTCTCTCTCTCTCTCTCTCTCTCTCTCTCTCTCTCTCTCTCTCTCTCTCTCTCTCTCTCTCTCTTCCTCCCTCCCTCCCTTCTCTCAGATAGGGCTCTAAAGAAGGACAGTAAGTTGCTGAGATGATGTACCACAGAGGTAAATAGTTATTGGCTGTTGGATAGTTTAATAGTTATTAGCTGTTGGATAGTTAGATAGTTATTGGTTGTTGGCTCTGTTCCTAGCTGAGAACTCAGTCTTTGACTTTGGATCTCAGGATGATTTCCTCAGAGCCAATTCCTGTAAGCACATGTAGTCATGAAGTTTAATGTAATTGTAATTTTTTTCTTTTCCATTAGTTGAGCTGAAAACTCTGAAAGTCACTAATGTGCCCCCCCACGCCTCTATCTTTCCACTAACTGTTCCAGGAGATCATAGCCTAGTTTAATTACACAGTGCTGGACAGAGATCACTGGAACAAAGGGAAAAAACTCTTGCCCCAGTAGCTGAATTTTTCCCCATTTGACTTGGTGACAGCATAGAAGCTTACAAGGGTCAAATGTGAGACTTTTGGCCATCAGGGATGTGACCTAAGATCCCATCCAGATGATGGAAAATAATCCTAGTCTTTGATGTCAGAAAGACAAAGTCCCCAGCTCCCTCCCAGTTGCCACTTCCCTGACTGTAGGCAAGGTAGTTCACTATCTCCATGCCTGGGTGTCACAGCTAACTTCAGATGTCAACACAAAACTAGAATCAGCTGGAAATTTAAAAAAAAAATCAGCTAAATAACTGCTCAGATCTCAGTGACCTGTGGCCATGTTTGTGAGGCATTTTCTTAATTACTAATTGTCCCAGCCCACTGTGTACCGTGCTGCCCTTAGGCAGATGGGCCTGAGCTATACAAGAAAGCTGGCTGAGCAAACCAGAGGAAACAGTCCAGTAAGCAACATCTCTCATGGTCTCTGATTCAGTTCCTGTCCTGGCTTCTCTTGATGATAGACAAGAAATTCAATTTCTACTCAAAGGAAGAGGATGAAGCAAAATATATTCAATCACTGAGGAAGCCAGGGTAGGAATAACTCCTAAGAGGAATCACAGGTATCACTACATTTTTTCAATGCTTTCTCAATCATTGGACTGTTATAGACCCTAAGGACTATAAAAGGTTCAAAGGAGCAATAGTCACGTCTCCCTTCACCTTCCTCCCACTCCAGCCAAGAAAAAAAGTCTCTTCAGATTTTCTACTGAGTCAAAGAAATGGCTTTGTGCAAAGGCAGCCTGCATATCATTCTCCATGTTGCTAAATAATTAGAAGCATTACTCAGAAGCAGCAAGTTTATGAACTAACTCTATTCCTATTTACGTTACTTCCATGCATAGTATGCAGACAATTGAAAAACCAATTTTTAAAAGAAAAAATATGTGCATCACAATCCATCCATAGATAAGGACTGTTCAATGTTTTTGCTTTTTTTTTTTTTTAAGTACATTTCCCTTCTTGGGTTGATACACACTGAAATAAAATTGGAAAAGACTTTCCCCACATGTGCATTATGCCTTTCTTTCCACCCACTGTTTCCGGACATACTTCTCCACCCTCTGAAATCATCAGTATAATATTCCTTTTATCCCATTTCCTTGCTCAGCTACTTAGATTTTATCAGCTCCATTTGCTCTTCACATCTAGGTTCTTTCTCCGCTTTCACACATTTGAAAATTACTAAAAACCTGCACCCTGCTGCATAAGCATTGCATGTATTTACGATTCAATCCATATCATGAGAAATTCCTGGGCCTGTGCATTTTATTCCCATCCTCAAAAGGACTTTGAGAACTCCTCTGTCAGCTTCTCTTTTGTAACAAACTTTTCATTCAAATATAACTTCCCAATAAAAGGTGCAAAAAAGATTATAGTTTAAAGAATTTTTAAAAAGCTTGGGTGTGGCTAACCAATATATAAATCACAAAACAGAATGTGACTCACACCCTAGAATATCCCATATTTGCATGCTCCCTTCTAGCCACCCCCTCCCAAAGGTAAGTAATTTCCTCACTCCTAACTAAGTAAATTATTTTGGTTTGTTTTGGAAATTTTGACCAATGTGGGCCAGTTAGTCACTTGGATCTTCCATTCTACATTATTTTGGCCCACTTCAGCAGCCATGTATTCATTTTCAGTGTTGTGTATCATCCACTGCAAGAGTAGAGCATGGCTGTTTATCCACGTTACTGATGAGCACTATTTGGGTGATCTCTTTTGTCCAGGTGCTCCAAGCAGTACGGCTGTGGTCATTCTTGTACATACCCTCTGTGACGCACAGGAACTGATCTCCATGAGCAGCCTTGTTGATTATATTGTGTGCATATGCACATATAGATATTGTACTGCAGTACGGCTGTATGAGTACACATCCTGGCCAGCAACATGTAACAATAGTTCAGTCAATCAGCACTCCCAGCAATCAGTATCATCTGTCTGTCTGATGTTTTAACTGTTAGTTGATTATTAGCAACACAAAATACTTTAATTTAATATCTCCAGTGGCCAATGGAACCAGTGGGTTTTTACATGGTTCTTGGCATATATATGTTTTGTGAGGTAGTTGTTCAATGTCTTATTTATTTTTCTGTTAGATTGACTTTCTTTTTGTTGGAGTTTTCATATACTCTGGGTATGAGAAAAAGATAGATATAATTACATACATTTTCTCATACTCTGAGAAAAGGCCTCTGGCATGTGTGTACGCTCCCTCTCTATCTGTGTCTGTCTGACTGTCTGGTTGGACCTCTGGAATCATTTCTCAGATACTGTATGTCTTTTCAAAACATTTGTTTGAGATTATAACATAATTACATCATTTCTCCTCTCCTTTTCTGCCCTCCAAACCTCCTTGCTAACTTTCTAATTCATGGTCTTTTTTTACATAAATTGGTATTACATGCATATATGTGTATATACAAGTTGTAGAGCCAAACCCTAATACATCTGAAATAATTCCTATACCCAAGGCTAGTGAAACATTACAGAAGATTGTAAGATCCAAAGGATCAGAGACTTTTGTTGTGAGGTTGCATCTCCTAGCAGTATCAGAAGAGACACTGAGAAGTCTCATCAACATGGCTGCCTAAATATGTGCTGGACAAGAACACCACCAATAACCATGCTAACATGGACAGAGAAAGCCCAAGAGACCTCAGCCCTACAAAAAGAGATGCACACAACTAAGGAATACTGTTGTGTTCCCAGGGAAGAGGCTACATTTATTTTTTAGAAGTGAGAGTTTCTCGCTAGCTGACACTTACCATGTAGGCTGGGCTGGCTGGTCAGTGAGCCTCATGCCTCCCCACAGCTGGGTTTACAAGTATGGCTCCACCACACTTGTTTGTTTTGAATAAATGCTAGGCATGGAACTCAGGTCCCTATGCTTTACTGACTGATTCATCTTCCAGCATCTCTTAACAGAAAGTCTTAGTCTCACATGGTCCCACTTGTTAATCCTCCTCTTTATGGGAATTCTTGCTCAGAATCATGAAGGTGTTCTTCATGATCAATCCAAGAAATGTTGTTATCCACATAGCGTTCACATCTAGGTTAAAATCTATTGGTAGTTTCTTTGTTGATATAGTATAAAGTACAGATCAAGACTTGGTGACGAATGAACTACCACCTCTGCCCTGACCAGTTCAACTGTGCATATGGAAAGGTCATGTCTCTGTCCGAGTATGGCACTGTCTCAAGTGTCAGGGCTTCGTTATCTCTGAGGTCTCGTAGACAGCTCGATGGCTTTGTTCACCACTCTCCTTTATCAAACTGACTTGTGGAGGGACACTTTTGGTTCTTCACATTGGAGAATGAATTCTAGAATCACAAAACTACCTGCTAGGATTTTAATGGGGATTGCAAAAAATCTGCAATGTCTATTTTGAGATAATGAAATTTATAATATGCAGTTTTCTAGTAATATATCCCATTCCCAAGTTCCAAGTCCTCAGGCTACTATTAACTAAGAAATGAGTTTGTTAATTTTCCAATTTGGGGATTCCTAGGACTAACTTGTTTTAACATAAATTTGAGCACCAAGTCTGTGTGAAGGCAAATCTGTGATAATGACCTCTATGGGAAATAATTTTTATTCATCAGTTTTGCCTACATCAAGTCTAAGGTTTCTTCCCTATCATCCTGAGTTGAGAAGACATTTTCTTTGAGTTCATCTTCTCTTCCTTTCCTACATTGCCCTCCAAAGAGCAGTCATCAACACCGCCCCCCATTTGGTTTTACTGTGATGTACTGACTCAAATCTTGGCACAAATTAGTCACGGGGGAAGAGGGAGCCTCAGCTGATGAAATACCTCCATCAGACTGGCCTATGGGAAAGTCTGGGTGGCACTTTCTTGATTAATGATTGATGTGAGAGTGCTGAGCCCACTGGATATTGCCACCCCTGGGTAAGTATATAATCAAGCGAGCTGAACAAGCCACTGGAGACAAGCTAGTAAGAAGCATCCCTCTGTGGCCTCTCTCTCAGTTACAGCCTCCATGTTCCTTCCTTGAATTTCTATCTCAGCTAATTTTCATAATGGACTGTGATATGGAACTGTCAGCCAAAACCAGAATGTATGATAAAACACAAAACATAAAATTTACCATTTTAAGCATATAGTCGGTGCCATCATGTGTATTTACATGGTGGTGTAACCATCATCACCCATCAATCTCTAAATCTTTCTTTCCTCATTGAAGCTCTGTGCTTGGTCAACAGAGGTTACCTAGCCCCCACTTTTCCCTAAGTTACCAGTAAACACAACAACCCTACTCACTTTCGTTATAAATTCAGCTGTGGTGACTATTTTCTCTCATGTAATGTTGCCCCTTCTGTGAATAGCATGTTTCTCTTATATGATGCCATCAAGGTTCCTCCATGTTGTGCCATGATGTAAGAATTCCCTTCTATTGAGGGCTGAATAATATTCTATTTTTAACACACATACAAACATTTTATTTATCCTTGTATTAACAAGACTTGTGTTACATTGACCTTTTGATTCATTGTGCATAATGCTGTTGATATGGAACAGACAGAATCTGCTCCAATTCCTCAATTCTTCTGTACACAACCAGAAATGGAATTCCTGAAACTAACAGGAACTTTGTACTGAGCTTGCTAAGGGGCCATCGTACCATTTCCATTCCTTCTCAGTAGTACACAACAGAACCAGCTTCTCCACATTTTTGCCAGGGCACAGTATTTTTACAATTAGTTGTTGATGATCATAATGGTTTTAAAGGTGCATTCTGTTGTGATAACAATTTTTTTCTTAATGGCTGGTCATTTTCAGCATCCTTCCATGTTTTCATAAGTCATTTGCATATATTCTTTGGGAAAAGATCTAGTAAACATCTTTGCTCCTTATTTTAGTTGGACTGGTGATTTCTATGCTGCAGTTGTGGTACCATAGCCTTTGAAATCAGCAAATTTAATTAAGCATGGTGGTGAATGCCTGAAAACTTGCACTCAGGAAGCCGAGGTAGGAAGCTGAGTACATTCAACCTCAGCCTGAAATGAGGGAGGAAAGAAGAAAAAAAAGGAAGGAAGGAAGGAAGGAAGGAAGGTTAAAATAGCATTGACTTCTATTGCTGTTCTAATTACATATATTCTCTGAGGGAGATTATTTTTATATCATTCTTTTATTTGTCTTCTTTCTTTTGTAAATGACAAGTTCATGCCCTTCCCCATGTTTTTTACCTTGCACATACATTCCCTACTCATTCTCTCAAACTCCCTAATCTGTACCGAAGCAAAAGTCTTCCGTATGCATGGCAGACACTGTCAAACACCTGCCATTTATTTTTCAGTTTTGTTTATTAGATTTTAACATAGATTTATTTTTATCACATAAAATGTCATAAATTCAGCTATGTGATCTTTTCATTTATATTTAGGAAAGCCTCTCTCATCCAGAGAACAGAAAAACATTAAGCCATATTTTATATTTTTCTGTATCATTTCTATATAAAGCTTATTTTTTAACATTTTATTAACTAGGGTTTGGATCATTTGTTGTTAAGGTATAAAATAATTCTTAATTTCTCAAATGATTAGTCAGTATCTTAAAACCATTTGCTGAATAATTTATTCTTTTCTCAATGAACTGAGACAGTACATTTCTTATGTAATAAATGGTAATATGTACTGGATTCTCTTTGAGAATCATCTGTCCTATTCTGATGATTTGAAAATGTATTCTTCCATTCAGTGCTACACTATCCTTTAAATGGGTTCAGATGGATGCTAGGGAGATGGCTTGGTGGCTAAGAGCACTTGCTGGTTTTCTAGAGGAATTGAGATCAGGTCCTATTACCCATGTTTGCTAGCTCACAGCTGTCTGTAACTCCAGCTCCACCCTCTTCTCATCTCCAAAGTGTCCTCATCACATAAACTCACACAGACACATACACTACAATAAAAGTTTAAAAGATAAAACAGGCATTGACCATTTATAAAAGCAAAGGGTAGTACCATCCTGGGGTTTAGTAATTTATCCGCATTTGACTTTTTTGCTTTTCTACAAAGTTATACAAACAACATCCTTTTTTCTTTGCAGTTTTGGGGCCTACACATACTAGGCAAATGGTCTACCAATGAGCTATATTCTCATTCCAAAAATAACACTTTGGCTAAAATATTCTTTATGAGAAAATATTTAAAATCCTTTCTTGTTTTTTGAAATAAACCACATGCAGTCACTATTTATAGGCACCCTGACATGGCACAGTTCACCAGAACTCATTACTCGGCCTGACTACATCTTAGTATTAAAGAACTGATAAAGAGATAAGGGGGTAGATATGTGCACTCATATTCAAACATTATGTGAGATATATATGTGTGTGTATATACATATATATACTGAAGACACATATCGTGTGATAATCCGTGAATCTAAATGTTTCAATTATCAGTTAAACTTTATTTTAAATTTTAAGAAACTAAAAAGTATTTAAAGAATCCTAATATTTTTAAGTAATTGTATAATATTTCTATTAGTGCCTTAGTGAAACACTCATAGTAAGAAGGTTCTATTCAAAAATGTAATGTATTTTTTTGTTTTGAAATGGTTTTATGCCTTTCAGAAATAACTGGGAATTACACACACACACACACACACACATACACATATATGTATGTATATATATATATATGTATATATATATATATATATATAAATGATTATCTCTCAGTCATTTCCTTGGCATGTTTTTGGTTTCAGAACACAATACCAGAAACTGAGCAGTTACTTTGCAAATGTCAAAAAGGTACTTCTCATTGCTATGAAATGGAGATGTCCAGGACAAAGCAGAGGCAGACCTACTGAGGCTATTTTCTGGTTTAGACATGTGCCTTCTAAATGTTTCCCTGCTGGAGAGACCTCTTTTATGAGAACACCAGTTCTTTCTTGAGAGTTCCCTTCCAGTTCTGTTCTCATCTCCCTGAAGTCTTGCCTCTGCCTACCATCCCATCAATGCCTAGACTTTAACTAGTGAATCAGGAGAGGACATGGATACTGGGTATTTAATTCTCTGAGTTAGCATTAGAAGCCATCTCTTGTATTTTCTGTAGCTGGCTCATAGGTAATTCATTTTTATGCACTTCTGTAATCTAAGATCTTTTAGATTTTATTTTCGTATTGTATGTGTATCTGTGTGGGAATTTGTGTATATGTGTTCACATATGAGTGAAGGTACCTATGGAGCCAAGGAAATGGCATCAAATACTCTGGAACCGGAGCTACAGGTGGCTACTAGCCACTATCTGGTTGCTTGGAACTGAGTCTGGATCCTCTGCAAAAGCAGCCAGTGCTCTTAACCTCTAAGCCATCTCTTTAACCAAGATTCCATTCTTGTTCATTAATTAACACACTGATCAGACATAAAAATGGCCAATCTGTGCATGAAGTGGTGCTCACATCTCAAAGCATAAAGTAAATTAAAAATAAAACCACGACAAGATGTCAAAACCTTAAGGATGGCTATTGATGTAAAGATGGGAAGCAATAAACACTAACAAGGATGTAAGAAAAGAGAAGCCTCTTGTGCACCATCAGGAATGAGACTGGTGTAGGCACTGTGAGAAATACTGTCAAGATCCCAATACTATAGGATCCAACAAGCTCTCTTCTGGGTTCATACCCAAAGGTAACAAAATCACCACCCTGGAAAGGTATTTGTGCTACCATATTCATAGCCATATATGGTCATAACAAGATGGGTAATGAGGCTGAGATGTATGTACACATAAGCACATGCACACACATGTACATATGTGTAAATAACAAAAATTATTCAGTCTTTAAGAAGGATATCTGGTGTCGTAACATGAATGAATCTAGAGAACATTGTGTCAAGTGAAGAAAAAAATAGTGCATGATCTCATGTTATTTCAATGAAGAGGTGGAAGGGAGTGAAAGGGAGAGAGAGAGAGGAAGTGAAGGGTCAGTGAGCGGATCATCCTAGGCTTGATGGGAAGAAGACACAGATGCAGGTCAGAGGGTGTTGAGTATCAGACTTGGGGAATACAGAGAAGAAAAGGATGCCACGTTAGGGACTTTTCTTTGAAGTAAGTAGATTTTTCCTTGTCACACCAGAGAAGCAAGTGTGAAATTGGTTTCACTAGGGGAGACACTTGATCGTCATATCATATGGCACTGTGTTGCAAACTCAAATATTCTTAAGAAAATAAATAAGGTTTGTGTAGATGTCTTGACTAAAGCTTTGCTGAGGAAGTGTGAGAACAGCAGTTTAGAGTTCCAGGTCCCATATGAAAGCCTTATGGGCATAGCAACCAGCCTGGAGCTCTGGTGCTCAGACAAGGGATCTCTAGGGCAAGCCAGCTGCACTATGAGATATCTGTGCACTTGCTGGGGTCCAACTAGAAGACCCCATCTCAGTGAATAAGGTAGAGAGCATTTGAAGAAAATGGGACAAGAATCTTGGACATCTACATGCAAGCATGTATATAGATCTGCACATATATTTGTGCCAACACAATGCAAACATGCTCAATACACACACACAGAGGGTGAGGGAGAGAGAGAGAGAGAGAGAGAGAGAGAGAGAGAGAGAGAGAGAGAGAGAGAGAGAGAGAGAGAGAGAGAAATGATGAGAATAAACAAGCAATAAAATACTGTGTTTCTGACTGGTCCAGAGCATTGAGCTCTAAAATCTAACACTGTGTTCAGATCTCATTTTGCCTCTGGGATGCCAACTAAGAGTCTCTCCATTTCCAGAGCTGTACCATGTTTTCTGTAAAGTGAACCTGTAACACCTCCTACAGTACTGCCATTAGAGTCAAGGCAATTAATGGATGCTGAGTGCCTGGGATCTACTCAGGAACGAACATTTGTATGGGTTAGTTATAATAGCTATAATCATAATGTGACCTAGAGCTACAGCCCTCTTTTTTAAAGGGCTAGGTAAACACAGTTGTTAGGGATATTATAAGTCCTCCAATACAGTGACTATTACTGGAGGCATCAGACTCATACCTGACCTACTTGCAGACTCACTCAAATTTTCAATGTCATGTAGCTGGTACTGAGGGATGCCCTTAACTCTCCAGATATTCCTACCCACTCTGGAAACTTCTAAGGATCAAGAATTCCATTTGAGACAAATGTATTGGTTGTTATGCAAGTTCAGTACTCTAGGTCAATCAGCTTTCAGCCATAGGATTCCTCCACACACTCCCTGTTCTATTAATAATTGAGCCATGAGGGTCTTTGTGTTAGAGACAGATCACAGGCCTGGCCTATGAGAGTTTCCATCAGGACCAGATGGGGATTGTTTCAGGTATTTAAGTCATCAAGGGATTGTTTGGGGCCCTTTGGTCTTTTTATCTAGTGGATTATATTAATAGATATCCTGAAATATTAAATTCTTTTTATGTTCTTGGCCCAAGTTCTGCTTGGCCATGGGGTTTTCTTTTAATAAATTTCTGTAGTGTGATTGCCCATGTGCTGTTATTTTTGAATCTACATACATATGAGAGAATTTTTCCTTATCTGTTGCCTGGTGCTCTTGGTCATGTTTCATTTTTAAGAATATGCCAAATTAAAAATGATTTTGGAAGAAGGCCATGGATGCTTTGGGTTTCCTCTATAGAACTGTTGATAGAGCCTAGAATTCTCCTCTCTGAATGAATGTTCGGAAGAAAATAGCTGTGAGTGATGTCTAAACCTAGCACCCATCTCAAGATGGAAGCTGAAAACACTTTTCTGGTATCCTCATCAGCATCTTCACTATTTTCTGTGAAAATCCAAATTGGCTTTAGTCAGACTTGTTAATTTTTGTTTCGCCAGAAGATTGTGTTTCATTTTAATCTTTGTAACATCTCTGGGTAGGTTTATATACAGCTGCAGGATCTTCTCCCAAGTGCATCTCGCCTTAGGTGGAGAAAGAGTCCTGTTGGCATCCACCCTGGAAACAGCCTTTTCGCAGCTCTCTGTTTTTGTATGAATTGGTCCCTCAGGTTTGGACCTAAAACTGGACACAGACAACTCCACTACTTGGGTCACATTAAGGAGAGGGCAGAGCCTTCTCTCCCCAGCCCTCCCTCTCTCTTGCTTCCTTCCTGTCACTCACACAGACACTGTCTGATCTTCATGCTCGCCCCTCCTACTTCTACCCCCCTTCACATCCTGTCACCCTGCCTCAACACTGGGTTCAGCCCACACCCTCTCCTCCTCCCGGTCCTTCTAGGCTTGCTAGGAGAGCTCCTATCTGCTCTTGTTTTTTCAACCAGCCCAACATTCCTAACTGCATATCCAATCTGGCCAACTTCCTTCGCAGCTCTAGACCATACATATATCAACTGTTCTCTGGACAACTCTTGAAGCTTGTGTCTTAAGTCAACTCATATTCAGCTGAAATCATTATTTCCCACTCATATATCACCTCAGTTCTTAGGTGATCATCCATAGATATTCTTCATCTTCCTCATCAGCCAGGCTAGAAAGCAAGATTGTCTTGAGGAAGTCAAAGCAAAGGCAAGAAATTTAACAATTGAAAGCAAACAGAGGTCTGTAGATTCTCAGTAAGTGCTTTCCCATGACGTAAAATGAGATACATGTGACCCCGTCATAATATCCCTCACAGGTAGTTTTTTGCCACTGTCTTCTCAGATTAGGAGCAGCTGTGGCCACAGAGCAACAATTTAAAGTAAAATGCAAGGCAGACAGGGAAGGGCCCTGCGGTACTCAGAGGGTCAGGGAATGCCTCTGCTCTCCTGTCTTCCAGAGTGCCTTCAAGGAAGCGAAAAGAGCCACTGGGGTGTGGGGTGTGTGTGCCTTTGCAAACAACCCATGTCCCTCCTCCCTCACCACACTTAGTGTTTCAGCCAAGCAAAGTGACTTTGGTATTTTGGTAACAAATTGTCATAACCTTTACCCAGAGATTTAACTGTCGGGAGCATTATGTAGCTTCTTGGCCCCTTCCTCTCTCTCAGGGTTTCATCTCCACAGGTTGTACGCCTGCTACTTGGCCTATTGGTCTCTTACCTCTAGAGATGAGCACCTCCTCTCCACCCTCAGCAGCTTCGAAAGCTCCTTAGCTCCCGTCCTAAAGCATCCCTCACTCTCCACTCAGATGTCTACTCTTCCCCTGTGGAACTCTGAAGGGTGATCTCCTTCTTGAGACCTGGTTCTTGGAAACATACTTTCCTTCTCTATTATCGTCACCCCGTAAAATCTACTCTGAAGCTCTTCCACCCAATGTCAGCATCACAGTTTCCTGCCAACCCTACACAAACTTTCTTTCCCCTGGGGAGAAAGAGAGAGAGACTTTAAGAAGTTTGAATTCACACTGAAACTCTTGCCATAACCTTGTCAAATATCCTCACTTTTGGGTCCTTTAACTTCTCCCTTCTATGGTCTTGGCTCTGGCCCTCTCCTGTGGCAGCCTCCACTTCCCTGAACACTGGTACGTCTTTCCCTTTGGTACTTTGTTCTGAAGACACTTCACCCTGCCTGAGCACAGAACAAAGTGTTCTTGTCACCCACTCTCACACCGTTGGCCATTCTGGCTCTTCAGGCTCCACTTACAGTCATGACTGTGAGTCTCTGCCTGCTAGATTCTGTGTCCCTCTGTTCAGAATCACGTGGAAAAGCCAATTTCCGGCTTACTCTGTTCCTGCACAGAGAGTACAGATGACAGATGACAGATGACCAACAGGTCATCTCAGGCAGGGATGATGCTTCATAGATGAGTGCACATGGGAAGAAAAGCCAGGGGGCCCCTTACATAAGATCTATGGTGTCCTGAACTGAACATGTGTCACCCTCCAGATCCATACTGTAAGCCCTCATCCTATGATGGTGCTGCCTTCACAATGGGAGAGATCTTGCTTCATTTCTCAGGTCCCTCCTATGCGAGTGACTAGCAGAACAGCCATCTGTGAATCAGGAGCTGAGCTCTCCTTATGCACACTCTGACCTTGGACTTTCAGTGTCCAGAATGCTGAGAGATTATTACCCCTGTTAAAGCTGCCAGCTGCTGCTAGGTTTTCTATGGGCAACATGAACTGACTTAAGTGGAGATCAGAAAAGGATTCTATGGTGATGTAATTTTTGAAGCAAAAACTAGCATGGAATGAGGAAAACACTGGTCATGTGAAAGCTGAGGGTCAGAAGGAAAATGATCTGAGAGGAGTTTCTGGGAATTCTTCTCTATTAAACGCCCCCTTCACTGTTGGAGACCTGGGGTCACAGATATGTTCTACCATGTGTGGCTTTGCCATCATTCTGAGGATCCAAGTTCAGGTCTCCACATTTGCACCACAAGGACTGTATCCACCGAGCCATCTCCCCCAGCGCCATCCCTGGGCATTTCTGTTTAGCTCTTAGTGATTAGTCCTTCACTGGATTTTGCTCGTATTTTCTTTTCATTGCTGAGTTTCCTATACCTGCTATTGGATTCTGTGAACCTGACAGGTATAGTATTTCTTAGATCCCCTTTAAAACACAAGTTGGATAAATTTCCAGGAACCTACTTGTTTAATTAATTAATCTTTGCTGGATAATTCATGTATTGATCATTTCACTGTTAAGTCCTCAATGGGTCTTCCAATTAACTGTGAAACAATCAGTCTCCTGACATGAAGTTTCACTATTGTCTTACTATGCAGACGTGAAGTGCTATTCCAGACTCTGTCTCTTCTATTCTCTCATAGAGAAAAGAATCAAAATACTATTTCCTAAAAAGTTGCCTGGGTGAAAAAAGAATAAAACAAAAACATCTAACTTGGGAAACTGAAGTCATAATATCTGACCATGAATACAAGAAAAACATAGAGTACAATCAGGAGACCTGGTGTCAATCCATGTCTCTGCCCAATGGATCATCTCAAATCAGTGTGTGGGAGGTGGGTACTATATTTGTTTGGTATACTCACAGATAGCATGTGAGTGCACATGTCTTTGCATGCCTGAAAGGCCAGCAGGGGCTGTCATACATCCTGTTCTATCAGTCTCTCTACTTTATTCTACTGAGACAGGGTCTCTCTCTGAATCTGGATCTCAGATTGCAGCCAGAAAGTCACACACACACACACACACACACACACACACACACACACACACACGCACACACGCACACACGCACACACGCACACATGCACACATACATATACCTCCCTGGAGTTACAGATATTCAGAGCCATGCCCAGCTTCTGCACTGGTGCTAGGAATCTCAATTGGAGTGCTCATGCCTGCATAGCCAGCCCTCTTACATACTGAAACATCCCCCAGCCCCTAAGATGAGTGTGACGGTCATTATGTGAAGCCTTCTTTCTAGATCGCCTAAGTGCATAGATTGCATGCATGAACTTGTCTGAGAAACTATTTAGTGTTTCAGATGTTATTAGTCTCTTCTCATGGTTAGATTTACTGTGGCTTCTTCTATAGCCTGTCTGATTGGTAACCCCTATATACAATTGATAATGAAATGTCGATGGTGGCAGTTGCATTAAACATGTATATCAGGAGCTAAAAGCAGAATGCCAAGCTGTCTTCCTATCAGGATGCTCCTGGGTCTTAATTGTACCTTCCCTTGTAAGTGTGCATAGCCTGGAAGGACAGCAGTGCAAAGCCTTGCTGAGCCCCCTGAGCTACGCATCTGCTTCCTAGAATGGAAGCTGGAGACAGAGGGGTTCATGAGAAGAGCAGCACCATTGGCTTTGTCCGACAGTGATCAGGCTAAAATGCCACCTGCTGATGTATAAGTTTTGTAATAAAGCTGTCCTAGTGACTTATAAACAAAGTTAAAACAAAAAAGTGTCAGAGAGATCAAGGCTTAAGAGCACTTACTGCTTTTGCTAAGAACCTAGGTTTGATTCATAGCACCTACATTCGGCAACTACCTATAACTCCAGTTGTCTTGCCTCCAGAGGAGCTGTACACACAGAGTCACATGCAGAGAAGCAGGCATACACACACACACATGCACACAAATAAAATAAATATTTATTAATGAAGAAAAGAAAGGGATCAAGAGAAGGGAAAGGTTAGCAAACCAAACGCACCAGTCAAATCCTACAGGTCTGACTTGGAAGATGCCTCCATCCAGCATATGAGTTTCTAAAGCTGTGTTAGGTATTTCTTAGTACCCCATACAATGTCTTAAGAGAGGGTCTCTAAAATCAGAGGCTGAGTCACATGAAAGCAGCATTTGATTTCTCAGGGGTGCCTTGTGAGGGCTGCAGGGCTCACTATAGCTTCACATTCATTGAGTCTTCTCTTTGCTTAATCACACCCTCAGACCCGGGAGCAAAAATCCTGCCTCATAGCTATTCCTGACTTGAAGCAATATGCACGGCTTTTTAAAAGTTTACATCAGTCAAACTCTGGTCCCAGAGTTGAAATGGACCCTGGTGTGTGTGTGTGTGTGTGTGTGTGTGTGTGTGTGTGTGTGTGTGTGTGTATGTGTTCTCACAGAAGGAAAGTAAAGTTAAGATGACTCTGAAGGAACAGAGATCAGTGAGGCAGAGATGCTCAAGTTCAGGAGTAAGGCTCTGGCTGAGCTCTGCATGAACACCACAGCTCTGACCCTCCATCAGACTCCTGCCCATACTGCTTCATCCAGGCCAGGCTCCTCCCTCCTCATGACCTACAACTTAGAACACTGTTATAAATATTTCTTCAAAAATAGGGCAAATAGAGTTGAGCTGTCACCACAGGGCTGTCTGCTTACTCCCCAACATGCTACTGAACTGCACAGCAGAATCAATGGCAGAGATGCTGTTGGTACAAATGTCACCATGAGCATCACTGTCCTGGAGTGAACTCTGCACACCTGAGGTACACACACATGTGTTCTCTAGACCCAAACTGATCCAAAGTCATCCCCTCAATACATAAAGGTTCTGGCCTCAGCCTCTGTCACCCCACAGATGGCCAGAATTTATTCAGCTGGCACGGAGGTTACTGCCATGACCATGCTGGATTACCCCAACCTTTCATCACAAATGCTTCTTTGCCGAAGTGTAGACTTGATCAAAGAAAGTTCGCTCCATAAACAGAGAATGACCTGTTCAAAGTCATGTAATAAATTGTGTCCATTTGGGAACCACTTGGGAATTAAGCCTCTCTAAAAAAACAAAATGGACTCATCCTGGATTGTAGAAGCAATGTCTATCCTGCCTCTGTGTAAATAAAGAACCAAATGGTTCATTGTAAGGTCACAGGAGGCAAAGAAAACTCCTAGCTATGAATTTAATTGGTAAGGAGCTCAAATTTTATGATACCTTATGGTCCAACCACAGCATGAAATGCCTTCACAGGCATAGTCCTAATGTTTTCTTATGCACAGAAAATGTTTCTGCATTTCTGAATCATTAACACAAAAAAAGGGTCTAAGTTGCTTTACTTTCAAAACCTTGCAGAAATGTGCCTTAAGGACCTGAGAGAAACAGCAGTTGTGTCAGACTGGAGTTATAGCTATAAAGTGCTGGAGGAGAGTCTAGGGAGAGATGCACCAAGTCCTTTAGGAGCATGTGCAAGGATGATGCCGAGAGAGCTGCAGCCCTGAGAAGTTTTAGGGTTCCGTTGCAGCTCTCAGGCATCTCAGGCATAGTCCTGCTCTGTGCCTTAGGAAGACAGAGATGTGTTCTTCTGGGAACTGTGCCCCAGTAAGCACAGTGATGCATGTGAAGTATGGGGCATAGAGTGCAAGGAAAAGGAGCTCCTTGCTCAAATATTTTTATGAACCTCAAGATAGCAAAAACAATGAGCATTACAGGAAACCTGAGGTGCTTGTAATTGCAAAACTCTCCATCTGCAACAGCCTAGACCAGTTTCCTACTGCAAAATCAGACAGAATAAGAGACACGGGTGGGCACTTTCCTTGGAGTGTGCATGCTGACTTATAGACATTACTTTATTTGACCTTCTTTTCAGACAAGGGAAGTTCAGAGGCATAGAGGCTAGTAGATTGAAATAGTTTGCTCACATCGTATGGCTAATTGGAGTCTGCACTAAAGTCTATTTCTGGCATAGGGACCACATTTGTTTGTTTGTTTGCTCAATCTTTCTGTGTCCACATTTCTATAGCAATGAAGCCTGTAAGGAATGTATTGACCAGATTTAGTTCCCTCCAAGACCAAAATAAGAAGATATATTCAATAATACTATATTAATGAGTACAATAATTAACAGGTGATCCAGGTAGGGGTATGATAATTATCTAAAATAATAATGATCATATATAAATGCCAGAAAGGGAAGAAGACAATGGGAAGGAGGGAAAGGGAAGAGAAGGTTGAGTAGGAATTAGAGAGGGGTGGACAGAGGAGGGAAAAGTAGCAGCACATCCTCCCTAGTGCCTACACCACTGTCCATGCTGCGCCTCATCTCATCCTTACAGCACTACCCCAACAGTACTGTCCGATGCTCGCCTGATAGATGCAAGCAAGCTTACAGCAATTTACTAAGGAAGCAGGCTCAAGATTTCCACCTATAGAATGTTGATGAAAGTAATGTTGGCCTGGGAAGCCACCCAGACAAAACTCAGAGGGGCAGGCAGAGGTAGCAAGTCCAATTATATTCATCAATTGTAAGGAAACATTGAAGACAGCTGAAGGATAATGAGAGCATCCAAATGTCACAGTGAGCCCTCCACATATCCCCACTGTGACCATCTACGTTTCATAGAGCAGAGTGTGTCTGTTGGCCTCCCTAGCTCATAGCCGTCGCTGCACAGAACACTCACCAGGCTGCACATCAGGCCAGTCCTTCACCTTTAAGTATGAATGGACAAATAATGTGTGACTGCAGAGAAGTAAAGCCCACAAGGCAAGCACTCATTCAGGAAAGTGAGAGATAACACAGAGAGTCTGTGCATATTATCCATGCATTATGGGCATCCACAAAGAATAGATGCTTTTTGGTTTTTGTTTTTATGATTAATATAATTAGTTTTTTTTTATTTTGAAAGGTTTTTCCATATCTACCACTGCTCCCCTCCTTTACCTCCTCCCAGGTTCTACCAGTCCTTTCTCAGTCTCCTCTTGTTCCATCCCGCCATCCATTCCCCAAGGAGGGCAGGAGCCCCAAGGTGGGTCCATCTAGTCTGGCATATCCAGTTGAGGTAGCTCCATCCCAGTATTAGGGCTGGGTCAGGTGTTCCTTTGTAGGCAATGGGCTCCAAGATGCCAGCCAGTTCATGCACCAGGAACATAGTCTGATCCTACTGCAAGAGGCTCCACAAACTGCCCATGCCTTTCAACAGTCATCTACCCTTGCAAGGTTTAGTTCTTTTCCCTGAAGGTTCCTCAGTGGTTGTTTCTGATTCACTGAGATCCCAATAGCTCCTCCAGTCAGCCATTTCTGTGGATCTCCTCCTCATGATCCTGATGCCTTGCTCACATACACTCCTCTCTCTCTCTCTCTCTCTCTCTCTCTCTCTCTCTCTCTCTCTCTCTCTCTCTCTCTCTCTCCTCTTTCTCTCTTAGCTTATTTGTTTTTAAGAAAAAGGGCAATCAATCAGTGCCTATAAGTGAGTTTTCAGAATGGTAAAATTTCAATTTGGGTGGTTTTAATTAAACTAATCCTTTTCTTAATAATCCATGGAAGGTCTCAAAAGCAAAACAGACAAAGCTGAAGACTGAGTCAGTAAACAGAAGATAATCTCTGAAGTAGTCATAGAATAAAATTGGCATAAACTAAACCAAACATAGACACTGGTTGCCAGCTTCCTCCATTGGAAAAGACTGGTTGAAGTGGAATGAACAGACTATTAAAGAAGATGGAGAAATATTAGTAAAAAATTAAGAACAGGAAAAAGAAAACTAGATGTATGTAGTCATCTTAAAGAGGCCTAATGAATACCCAGCAGTAAAAATGAGCAACAACATTGAAATAAAACACTGTATGTGAATAGAGACACCATGGTAACATTTGTAAACTACAAAGTTGAGTAAAAACTCTGAAATGTCTCCACAAATGTAAAAGCAACTGACCTTCTCATAATGGGATGCGGTGAGGCAGTAGACAGAGAGTCAAAGTCAAGGGCTGTGTGGCTTCTGAACCTGAAAGAGAGTGTGCGCAAGCTATAGTCCAATGTCAGGTCATTGCCGACGAATCTGGAAAAAGCAGCAAGCAAAGGACACAGGTTCAAATTAAAGCTTGCAACAGCATTCAAAGGCACCAGCATGATTTTAAGATGTCTCCTTGGTCTCGTATACAAGAAAAATGAACCTAAAGAAAAAAAAAGCAACTCAAAACATGCAAAAAGAAAGAGAATTCAGCCTCAACCTCAGTTTCTAAAGCAGAAGGGTTTTATTGTCACTCCACTGTGAGTTGATTAGAATTTCTTATTACCAAAAAGATCCCTGGAAAAGTAGGGTCATTCTCTTGCTGGGTAGCCACCAGCATGCTGCAGCAACTGCCTTTAGTAGTAGTTAATGCAACCCCGTAAAGTGGGGGCTGAGACATGAAGGATATTTTTCTTGTATCACTCAGTATTTTTTCTGGAAGTCCTAGTTTGAGAAAGACACCAGCATCTATAATGGAAAGGAGGAGAAGGCTACCATTATTAATAGAGTCTCTGGAATCTGTTTGAAATGGTCATGGACCCTCTAGTGACTCATAGGACAATTTCATATACTATATGGTCAAAATTTAAAACCCAAACTTGGTCAGTTGTCCCCTCACCAGTGATGATACACCTAAGAATAGCTTTAGCAAGAAATCTGCAGGTCCGATGTGAATAAACAAGATGGGTGTGGTGGTGCACATCCTTAATCCCAGCACTTGGGAGACAGAGGCAGACAGATCTTAGCAAGTTTGAAGCCAGCCTAGTTTAGTGAGTTCCAAACTGCACAAAGCTGCATAATGAGGCCCTGTGGTGTTTTCAGTAAGAATGGGCCCCAAAAAGCTCATATATTTGAAAGTTTAGTTACCAGGAAGCGGATTTTTGATAAGATTAGATGGCCTTGTTAGAGGAAGTGTGTCACTATGGGGATGGGTTGAAAGGTTTGTAAAATCCTACATCCAGCCCAGTGTCTGGCTATCTATCTTGAATCTGCCTATCTTGAATCTGCCTATCTATCTATCTATCTATCTATCTATCTATCTATCTATCTCTATCCATCTATCTCTATCTCATCTCTCTGCCTGTGAATTAGGATGTAGATCTCACTGCTGCATGAGCACCAAATGTCCTGCTGTGCTTCCCACCATGATATTAATGAACTAAACCTCAGAATCTGTAAGCCAGCCCCAATTTAATGCCTTTACTGGTAGGAGTTTCTTTGGTCATAGTGTCTTTATAGAACACTGACTGAGTTGTGCCATGTTGTCTCAGAAAGAAACAAAAGAAGAAAGGAGGGAGAGAGGGAGGGAAGGAGGAAGGAGGAAGGAGGAAGGAAGGAAGAAGTAGGGAAGGAAGGAAATGGAAAGAATTTTTAAGCCAAGGGAAAGCAGGACATTTTTAGTTGCACAGACTTAGGAACATAGAGCCATACAGATTTATTTGACACACTTGTGATGGGTGAGGAATGAGGCTGCGATGGCTCTGTATTTAAAATGCTTCTTATTGATATGATGTTGGCATGTCAACCTCCTCTGAGGCTTGGGGTTCTTTCCTAAGCCCACTTGTTATGAAAAGGGTTTATCTCCTTGCAGTTATATGGCTGAAGTTCCAAGTATCCTACTAGCTTGGGATGTTCTCAGTAGCTAGAAGGCACCTGTATCCCTGTCACATGCATTTTCTTCTTTCTACACTGTGCAAGCTTATTTTGTCAAGGACAATAGGATGGACCTGCTTTCCTCTCCTATAATTTAATGGAGTTCTACTCAGAGAGACTATCCTTTTGATTCTTCCAGGCAATGTAACGTAAGCAGTGGAGTTATTATTCCATCACATTCATGAGTCTTTTCGTGTTGTATATGAGGGATTAAATATCCCTACTGTCTTCAGTGTCTTCCCCCTCCTCTCACGGACATTCCAGTCCTTTTCAGTCTCCACCAGGAGTCTCTATGTGCTTTGAAGTGAGAGGGTTTGTCTACCCTCTGGCTGTTTATTCCTTTTCCAATTTTATAATGAAATGCTTCTGCTCTTCTCCTATCTGTCTTTCTCTGTCTACTATAGTCTCAGCCCAAGCATCAAGGAGACAAATTGTGACTGGTCTACCTAAGCCAAGCCTTGTGCGAATGATTGGCTTAAGAAGGACATTCATTACAATTCTGACCAATGATTGCTGAATTACAATCTCTGGGTTAATAAGAACAGACACAGTGAAGAGTTGTTATTACTAGATATTTGCCAACAGACAGCAATATTTTTTTGAACCAGATTGGGGTGAAGAAGTCAAAAATGGTAACAGAAGGAAACCAAGTCCTAAATGAGATCTTTTAACCACTAAGAATCATCCCTAGAATCCTCTGCATTACAACCTTGTTTACAGGAGACAATAGCTATTTTGAGCCAAGCTAAATCTGAGTGTCCTATATTTGGATTGCGGTTCCCTTAGTCCATATACTATGGTTAGAGGGTCCAAGACTCAAGTTCATGCTACTGTATCTGGTGGTGATGATGATGATGATGATGATGATGATGATGATGACTACAAGAAAAGCAACAATGTTGAGAGGAGCTGTTCTTCCCATCAAAAAACAACAAGGTCACCATCATATTAATCCACTGCCCCTAATTCGAATTAACAGCTCCTAAAGCTATGAAAACACAGGTTTGTTACATCTCTAAAGATGTTAAGATTCTGTGCCTTCCATTTTGGAAAGTTTACATTAATAGCACATGTGACTAAGATATATTCATGGTTTTATATTAGAGCTTGACTTGATGACCCAGACCTAGATCTATAGAGTAGGTCAACTCAAATAAGAATTGAGTTGATTTATGTATTCCAAGGTTATTGGGGGTAAATATAGATCCATGTTTCATCTCCATTAGCACTTGATTAACAGTTGAGTTTTCAGATTTTAAAATGTATTCTCTGTATTGTTTCATTTTTGTAAAAGCATGCACTTCAGCAGTGTGGGTGAAGTGTACCGAATGATCCTTGACTCAGGAAATGACCAAGTGAACATGCCCATCAAAAGCCTAATAGAATTGTAGGGGTAAGAAAAAGCCATCATATTCTACAAGGTGACTATGGCTTGACTATTACCTTCTCTCAATCCACCCACCTGCATCTTCAGGAAGAAATCACCAAAGCAAGTCATGCATTAAATTGCCAAGGTGAAGAACTTTAGCTAAATGGCCCCATAAAGCCAGACAGAATGAACCATCAATTGGCAGTGTCTGGAGAAATTCACCTACTCTACACTTCTATTTAATATGAATCCAATAGCAGGGGAGCTTAAATTGGGGCATCTGCAGACACTCGGGAGCCATTTATTCATGTCACCGAATCATGTTGCTTCTGATAGATTAGCATGAAATCCCTTCAAGACTGAACTCTGTTCTTTTCTTTGAAGGCTTGTGGAGATGAGAAATACAGTTAAGATCAGCTAGGGTGGTCTATTTTTAGAGAAAATGACTTGCTGAGGATATACGTCACTCATTCAAGAGGGCAGCAGGCTCTGAGCCATGAAAGGCATAGTGGGAACAGCCGGCTCTTAGAAGACAGAGGAAATAATCTTTCCATTCTTGAAGAGCATTACGATGGACTGTTATCAAATGCAGAGAATAGCAAGATGGGAAGTGGGAAATGAGAAATTTGAAGGCATTTTTCTCTGTGCATGCTTGCGTGTGTGTTCACTGAGCCATGAAGGTATGCGGGTAGCCATTCAGGCATAAGCTCATCAGAGTATAGCTGTGAAAACAGACTCAGTGAGTCATGTATGTTACTGTGCATGTAAGGAAAAGCAGCTAGTTGATGTTTATTGTACTGCTACTCTGTCCCAGGTTCTGTGCTAAGAGCATTATGGGATTATCTCTTTGAATTAGCTTAGCAGCCTACATTTTCCATTTCAAATGCAGTTAATAGAGCTATTCAGAATCAAAACCAGAATTGAGAGCCAGGCAATAGTCCTATTTGGGAAAGCCAGCTAGAGGCTTTTGCCACTTACTGTGTCCCTACACATCACGATGCTTTCGTTTATGTATATATTTGTGTATTTCTGGTTTGGGAAAATCTTAAAAGTGATCACTTCCATTTCTGAATGAACTGATATATTGCTCATTGTCAAGCATATTTGTGTTCTTGATAACCCATTGATTTACTCATCAGCAAATGGAGATAGATGAGTATGGAATTCACTATTGATTTGTGTCTTTCTCTTCAAATGCATGCTAACACTGCTAGCTCTGATATGCTCACACTGCTAGCCCTGATATGCTAACATGCTAACTCTGACAGCTTGCTATCTCACCCCTCAGAACAGTTCAGTGCTCAGAACCATATGTTTAGGGCATCTGGAGCCTCTTTCTACTCCACAAGGATGTCTAATTGTCATTATGATACCAGCTAGCAGGTGGATTCTTTTTCTCCATAAGTTAAATAATTAAAAGACAGAACAGTGTCACACAGATACAAGTTTAATAGTATGCGTAACAGGCTTACATAATAAAGAAGCCCCCAACTCCACCCTCTAGTCTGGAGACTAGAGAAGAGTTGGGTGTCTTTCTTTGTGACTCTACTTCTTGCTCTTTTTATATGGTTTTGAGGCGTCTCTGCCCCTTCAATAGCAGGAACTGGGCCCCTGTCTCTGTCCATAGGGAAGGAGATAAATGAATTGTTGATTGACAAGCAAGGTTTAGGAGTGGATGCCCTGGCTTCCTCTATTCTTTGTGGTATGATAGGTACAGAAGGATTTATCACATGTGAGGAGAAGTGATCTTCATTTTAAAGAAAAGTAAGCTCTGCTGGGGACAAAAAATCACAGAGATGGTAACTTCCTGCCTATTGCTAGAAGAAAAACTCAAACTATGTTTATTACATTATACCCTTCTCCTATCCTAGAGACTCATTACCTCAATATCAAAAGATAATCTATAAAAACTACCTTCCTATTATCCATCCCTCCTGATGTTAGACATTCCTCATCATTCTGACAGCCAGATCTCCAATGACAATAACACAAATGAAAAGCCTGGATTCATTCTTGCCAGTTCTCTTCATCATGGCCCATCTCTAACCAGTAAGACCACAGTGGGTTATAATGCCGAATGCGTCAAGACCACGTCACTACATATGATTTCCACTGTCATAGCTAGCCACATGTATCCTAAGCTTATGGCCCAACACAAATTATATACTTGCCTAAAGCATTGTGAGGTTTTATTTTTGCATTTTTTTGGAACTAAGTTACATGATCCTCAAGTGTGAACTCTGGGGATGGCATCCTGTCATAATGTCAAAAACTTGGATGGAACCACTGTCATTTGTCTATAGAAATACTTGACTCATTTCAACTTAGCAGGCTCTTTAATATCCTGCTTGCTCAGAGTCAAACAATGATTTTTCATCACTCTGAGACTGAACCCCACCCAAACCCTGATGTCTCCTCTGAGGTTCCATGGGCTCCAGACCCTGTAGCCACCTCTTCCTCTGTTTTCTCCTTCCTTCCAGACCCTCCTCTTTGATGCTCCTCAAATACAGAATGTATTCCTATCCCAGGTTGGGAGAATGATCAGAATCAAAGAATACTGCTGGTGAATGTTCCCACTGGACTATTGAAAGACATACCCACAACAGGTGGGCAGACTCTTGTCAGCAAGATGTGCTTCCACTAGAGGCAACAGGACCATAGCATCTCAGTCCAGGAGACTGTGTTGCTCTAGAGTCAGGTCATGGGATCATAATGTCATAGCATGAATTTGGGAGTTAGCTAGGTTGGAATCTGGCTCCACCCTGGTGATCACTTGCGCCTCTCATTCCATAGTATTTTAAAGGTGTGAAACGATCCTTTTCTCACTTTGATATTTGTGTGTGTGTGTGTGTGTGTGTGTGTGTGTGTGTGTGTGTGTGTGTATGCGCGCGCGCGCATGCATGTATAGATACTAAGAGAGACCAGAAGAAAGTATCCAATCCCCTGGAGCTAGAGTTACAGATATTGAGAGCTGCCTGATATGGGTACTGGGAACTGAACTCAGATTCTTTGTGAAAACAGCATATACTACTATCTGCTGAGCCCTCTCTCCAGCTTTGTGGCCTTCTCCCTTGGATCAGCAAAGCAAAACCTATGCAGATAGCTACACTGGGTGTACACGTCATTGGCCATTCATTGCTCTAAGGAAATCTGGATGCATTCTGTTCTGAATAAGATGAGGATTTTATAAATAAAACAGGAACTGGAAGGTGTCTAAGCAAAAAGCAGCATCTTGTTATTAGGGGAACACCAAATGCCTTAGAGGGAAAGGAAGTTGAAAATGGCTTGAAATTGAAATTGAAATGGCTAAAACCCAACCCAGTCTTAGAAGATGATTACAATGTAGAATTCTATTAGTTACATCTCTGGCTTCCATGACAAAACACTAAATTTTTTAAGAAATATTAACAAATAAATAAACAAAGCAAGCTAAAAGGGTGAAGAGTCTATTCCCACTTACAATTTCAGAAAATAATCTATCATAACAGGGAGGCATAATAGTGGAGCTTGAGGCAACTGGACAGGTGGTGATGGGTTACATATCCAAAGAGAAGACAGATGCTGGTACTCAGCTCACTATTCTTTATCTGCAATCCAAGACCTCAGCTCACAGCAGCCATGGTGCTACCCACAGCTGTGGGTGTTGGGATTTCCCAATTCAATGCTCAGTTCACCTAGAAAATCTTTGACAGGCACTCACACACACACACATACACACACACACACACACACACACACACACACACACACAAAAGCATGCACATGTTACATTTCCATGGAAACGTTAAATCTAATCAAGATGACAATAAATATAAATCATCACAGAGGAGGTGAGACAGGTGAAAGCTGATAATAGTGTAGCAGAACTGGGATGAGAAGTTTACCAGTCATGAGAGCATTGTGTCGCAGATGCAAGAAGTGCCTGCTTCTGCCTGCAATGATGGTGACATCATAGCATCCCCAGTGATCTAGGCAGTGCTCCCACATTAAGCACCACCTGTGTACCAGACAGTGAGCATTAATCATTAAGACTCTCTAGTGATAGAGAACTCATCTGACTCTTAGGAAATCCACACTCAAGAGGTGTTTGGACACAATACAAGAAAACTTCAACTGTTATAGGTCTTAACAGAACAGGTGGTATTCTGAAAGGGTGATAGCATCCTCAGACAGAGCACATAGCCTGGGAGGCAAGCTGGGGACCCTGCTGTCTGATCATGACTGAAATACAGGATGAGGTGGCTCTAGCAGATCTGACCCTGGCTTCAGCAGCTGCTCAAGGAGGACCTTACTATTATGACTACCAGTGGCACCATGTTCATCTGTAAGCTAGCATTCTGGCCCTTCATAGAGGGGAAAAGTGCTCCACTAATGAAATCTGTGTTCAGGTAAATAGCATTCTTTTCATGGTCTGTCTTGCTTTGTAAATATAATTTACTTCTCCTCACTAAGCCACCCTGTCCTCGGTCAATATGACACTTAGAATACTTTGAGTCATATGTGAGGATACAAGACTGAATAATTAATGTAAAACACAAAGCACTTATTAATTAAAAGTTCCTTTGAACTAAGTCATGCATTCATCCCTTTAGTCAGCATATTTCAGGGTCTACAGTGTGTCAGCCATTGCCCTGGGTAAGCACTTGATGTTCAATAAAAACATAACACAGGCCAAGCTGGTAACTTAACATCTTCTGGTCACTATATTACCTCCCAGTAAGTTAACAATGTTGAGAGAGCTTGTGTAACATGCACAAAGCCTTGGGAACAACCCCTAGCTCTGCATGAACTGGGCATGGGGCATGCATCTGGAGTCTCAACACTGAGGAAGCAGGGGTAGGATAAGCAGAAGTTAAGGGTCACCTTTGAGTATGTAGCCAGTGTGAGGACAACTTGTGCATGAGATACAATCTAAACAAACAAAAGCCTGACAATCAATATAAAAAAATGCTTCCAGATATTTTGCACTGAGTCTCCTACACCTGGGGCTCTATAGGCCACATCAGCTCAGGCCAGCCATATTCTAGTACCAGGTGTCCCCAGGTGTTGAGTGAAGCCACTTTAAGCAGCTCTATACACCTGGGAAATGGGTATGAACAAAACAGACAGAACTCCGCTCTCAAGAGTCTTGTGCTCTAGTCAAAGTAAGCCAACTGGCCTCTGTGGGGCTTTTTAATTACAGGGTGAGGAACTGGCATCTGGCTTTCAGTGTGGTGACCCAAAAGCAATAGGATGTGACATGTTCCTTGGCTCTTAGTATTTCTACTCCCTTTTCATTAAAACCTTACAAACCAATCAAGCATTTCACTGTCAGATATCAGCAAATCTCTTGTATAAACAGAAGCCCCTACTTCCTACCAGTTTCTAGTCAATAAGCATCAGACACAATCTATGCCATCATCTCCATTTTGATTTTTCTCAGTGTATAGAACAACATGTTTAGTTGCTGAGACCAGCAGCTTACAGATCCCAGAGGATTCTCACCACTGTTATCTCTCATCCTGCAGACCAGTGTCAAACACTCGCAGGGTTTGTATTTCATCATGAACCCCACATATGTTTTCCCTAGTATTTGTGATTGCTAAGTCTATTTGTGATTCTTTTTTCTCCCCTAGGTGTCATTTCTACACATTTAATTTACTATTTTTCTTCCCACACATTTAAACTTGCAGTTCAACTGGGAATTGGTTAGGAGAAAATGCAATTTGTCATTTTTGAATACCTCTTATGCCTTAACAATGTTATATAGATTCACACACGTTGTGGTTCTATTTTTCATTTCATTCTACTGACAAACATGCACACACCCACATGCTTTTGTTCCTATATTAAAAACAAATAAACTATACTTGATGTGTAGCAATACAGTTTATTTACTAAATAACACAATAAAACAACTTGATACAGCTTTTGAAGAGAAAAAAATGGAAAATATTCAGGTTACAAACCCTTCCCCCAAAGCATTTTATAAGTGACTTTTTTAGTGGGTCAATGGAACAATAATTTGGTAGATATGGATTTCTCTCTGTATCTTTAAATTTAGCCAAAAATATATCTTTTGGTATTTTGTCCATTTAGTCTTTAATTTTTTTTTTCTATTTCTGTGTGAATCTATAAGATATTGGGATTCTATTTAAGTTTTACATTTATTTGCAAAATGTCCACCTAAAAACACTAGGGCCCACCATTCATAAAAGTGGTACACATTCTTGTTTGGGCCTCATTTTCCTTTGAGCCGATTATCTTCTGCAATAGTGTAGGATTGGACTTGACCTTGCAATGCTCCTGACTTAGCCTTCTGAGTTCTGTAATGAAGATTTTTGTCCCAGCACACTCAGCTCTATAGTTTTATTTTATAACATAGCACCCATCAATAACTATCTTCACCCTTGGCCTCCTTAGTCTCCTTCAGCAGATTTTGTGCTAATATGTCAATCAAAATATTTTTTGTTAGTGTTTGGAATTTTATTTCTTACTGCTCTTGTCTAATATTCGGGGTTTCTTCAGTCTGTTATAGATTTGCTTTGTGGGGACATAACTCATTATCATTCACTGCCCTTATTTTATTTTCCTCTCTGACATCTTGTTGCTTGTTTCTGGAATTTTGCATGCTCCTTCCCACACTTTTCATTTTGATTCATTCTTTACTATGTGAACTTTCACTGATAATTTTTTTTAATTGCTTATTTGTTCATCTGGTGTTTTGAGACAAGATCTTGTCATGCAGCTCCAAATGACCTGGAACTCACTGTGTAGCCCATACTGGCTGCAAACTCATGATCCCCCAGCTTCAGCCTTCTAAGTACTAGAACTACAGTCATAAGCCAATTCTAATAAATTTATGACAATTAATTGGATAAAATATGCTAATGGATACCTTTAAAACTTTCTCATTTTTTGTTGTATTATTTTGAAGCAGGGTTTTACTCTGTAGCCCAGACTGCCCAGAAATTCACAGCAACCCTCAGAATCCTCTCTGGCCTCCCCAGTCCTGGGGTCACACACAGGGTTAGAGGCATGCTCCATGAGACCTTCTTACCCTTAAAACTTCCTGTAGCACAGATCTAAATATACACGTGGTGATATTTTGTTTGTGCTTTAACAAATAAAACTTGCCTAAAGATCAGACAGACAAAGGAACAAGTCACTAGGGCAACTCCTTACCTCTGTCAACTCTACAGAACCCTCAGGCCAAAAGGGGACAAGATCCTGTCTCCTCCCACCTTACATTCCTCTCTCCGTCCAGCCATACCACTTTCTGTGTCCACCTCCCTAGTGCTGGGCTTAAAGGCGTGTGTCACCACTGCCTGGCCTCTATGGTTAACTAGTGGATAGCTCTGCCCTCTGATCTTAGAGTACAAGCAAAATATCACCATACATACACTTTACTTTTTAAAAAAATCCTTACATTTACTCATTAACTGTGTGTGTGTCCTCCCATGCATGTGCATGTGTATGTGCAGTCACAGTGAATGGTGCACGTGTTCAGAGGACAACTTGCAAGAGTTAATTCGCTCTTTTCACCGTGTGGGTCCCAGAGATCAAACTCAGGTTGTCAGGTTTGGCTGTTGAGTGCCTTTCATCTCCCTGGCACTACCCTCTTTTATAAAGTCTAGTGTAAATTCTCATGCTGGCTCCCCATAAAAGATAGTCACTGCTTCCCCATTACAACTGTACAGTCTACTTATTTACACTGAGGACTAGAATAGCACAGCCACTTCCTTTCCCATCCTGTAGGAGGATGGCAATGACTTCCTATAGTGATTGCAGGTTAATGGAGGAGATACATACAAAGTCCCATGAAAACGTTGTGACACTCAGATGCCAGCAGAAACAGTGTTATTGTGCTACAGTCACTGCTGCTTTCTACCCTATAAATGAGGGCATCAGTACAGAGTGACGTCATGTCTCCCTCCACCCACTTCATTTGTATTTTGTTACAAGGCAAGATATTTTTATTACTGTTAAATATTTCTAAATTTTGTGTCATCTATTTTATTAAGAATATGTAACAGAAGGCCAGAGAGATTGCTTGTCCAGCATCAGTGCAGAAAAGCACAGGGTTCCCAGGACCCACTTCAGTCACCACCACCTAAAACTGTAGTGCCTGCCAGGGGATCCAAATCCATCTCTGGCCTCCACAGGGCATCTGTACTCACATGCCCATGCATGCATGAGCGCTCTCTCTCTCTCTCTCTCTCTCTCTCTCTCTCTCTCTCTCTCTCACACACACACACACACACACACACACACACACACACACACACACACACACATTTAAAAATCATAAAAGTCAGAATTTGCAACAGGTGAATTTTTTCCATTCACATCAGTTACTTTTACTTTATTGACAGTGTCCCAGTTACAAGAGTCTTTGTGCCTCAGTGGTTCTATTTTCCTGCTGTTTTGGCTATTTTTGTTTAGCAATGACCCTTTGCCTGCATTCAGAATGCTCAGGTTAGACCCCAGGCTTGTGTGGCTTCCCACTGCCAAAGAGCATGTGATGAGACTAAGGGTTTATCTGGGTGTGTGGACCACGTTGTTACCTGTAAGCATGCACAACATTCACATTTGTTACTAGAATGTTCTGAAAGGACACTCACATTATGACAGGATAAAAGATGCCTCTTTGCCATACTTGACACATGGCAATTTGTGATGTTTTTGGGTTGTCTTGCCTTAGTGAACCCAGAGAGCCTCTCACCTTACCATTGAATGACTCTTCTACTCCAGCCTTTCCAATCGTTTCTTTACATTCCCTCCAATAACATGGCCTTCAGTGACTGCCAGTTTCTTATGTCTTTATTGTACTCTCCCACAGCTTCTCAAATACCACCATCCCAAAGTCACCTTTCCACACAGCTAAACCTTGTCACATTGACTTGGCCAGACAAATCTCTTTCCAGCATTATAATGCGTAGATATGTTTAGGAGTGTAGGGAACTATACACGTGCAATGTCCTTTCCATTGCTATTTGTAACAGGATGTATACTAGAGGGTAAGGTTAAGCTGCTATATCAAAGACCCTCAACAGATATAGATGTAAAATTAGATTTATATTCCTTTCTCTCCCATACTTCCAGGAAGGGTGTGCTTAACAGAATTGCTCTGCCCCTTGTGGTATTTTGTGTGCCCATTTTCTTCCTCCTTGTACATTGACATACATTCCATGGTTGATAGGGTCTCCACCACATCCATATAGAAGAGAAAGTAAGGCAGGAACACACGGCCTAGTGCCTGGTTTCAGAAGACCATACAGCACTTCAGTATACCCATAGCAGGAACACAGGGCCATTTCTGGGAGTAACTGCAAGACATTTTGCAAAATGTATTCTAACCACATATCCACCAGAGAAATTTTAAAAATGGATTTTGGTGAGCCACGATAGATTTCAGCCTCAAAAAAGTACTAGAAATATTTAAAATGTTTGGCAAAAGAAGACTCCTTAGTCTCATGGTTTTATTCAGTGTCATCAGCAGGACTGAAGGACATAGACCACCACCACTGGAAAATATCAGGCAAGATTCACGGACCCTTCAATAGAGGTTATGATTAGAAGTGTCAGCGCGGTGAGCTGTACATTCTTGTGATCACATGGTACTCATTACTACAAAGGGAGAACTATTCACATCATAGCAACTACCACCTTAACCCAGTGAACAAAGCTAACACTAGCTATGGAATACATTAAAATCAGGTACCACCTTATGTGATTAGGATGATGTCTAATAAAACATCACATAAAATCAAACTGATGAACATTTTACAAAAAATTTAGCTCAAAGCCTTGGAAAGAGTCATGAGGCACAGAACGACTCAGGGCCTGCCCTGGGCTACAGGATACTGAAGATGGACAGTGACCAAGAGTCTCTGGAACCCAGCACTGGACTCTGTCAGAGAAAGAAAGGATACAGGACAGCTACTTCTCATAAGGCAGTGTTTCAGGAAGTCTGTAATGGCACGATAGTTTAATGGCAGCACTCATGTGTTAGCAGTGATGCAGGCACAGCAGTTCTGTCAAATATGAGCTGGGAAGTACCAAGGAAAGGCATATGAAACTGCCACTATTTTGCCACTTGCCCATATTGATTATTCAAAATTAGATGTTAAAAAAAGATAAGTGTCATGCAATTTATCACTGAACTGTGCTTTCATAGATAATGGAACCCTGGAATCCACTAAATTGAAAGGTTTAAAATAATTTTCCAACACATCAAGTGTATTTCAATGTTAAAGTTAGTAGTTTGGGTTGATAAGATGGCTCTGAAGGTCAGGCTCTTGATACCAAGCCTGGTAACCTGGGTTTGATCCCCAAGATCCAAATAATGGGAGGAAAGAACTGATTCCTGAAAGCTGTCCTATTATCTCCACACACACAAGATGGCATGTATGCACATACATGCACACATACAGTAAATAAATAACAATAGGTAATGTAATTTTAAACTATAAAATAAGAGATAATGAGCAGTATCCCCCCTTTCATTTGGTGTAATTTAACCCTAGGTTATTTATTTTTTTAAAATTTTGTACCAGCATATATTCATTGTTTGTAGTGTTAGGTTTTATAAAGATATCTTTATCAAAGTATATTATGCATTTGACCATATTTGCCTTCTGGTATCTTCATCAACATCTTTGAAACTTTACCACTCATGGTAACATATGCCTTTAATCCCACAGACAGAGACAGAAGGATCTCTGTGAGTTTCAGACCACCTCTGTCTACATAGTGAGACCCCCATCTCAAAACCAAAACCAAACTCCTTTGTCATTCTTTAGGTGAAGGAAACTTCAGCAATTGTCTTTCTTGATAGATTGGCTGTTCATTGGTGGAAGCATCAGCTAAGACTCTACTCAGATCTGGGGGTGGACCTGCTGCTCAGATTCCCCAGGCAGCCCTTAAAGCTGTGAGCCATTCAATGGAAAGTCATTTGCTAAGGTTCTGTGAGCTCAGCTGCAGTCATGGAGATGCTCCCCGTGGATTGAAAATAAAACATCAAGGCTCACATGTATTACCTGAGGTACACAAAGCAGTCAGCATGTGTAAGCTGACTTCCTTGACCACTTTTTCTCAAGACCCAAGTTTTCTCTTGAGTTCCTAAAATTGAAGACAGCAGATAAGGCTGCAAGGAACCCCCCTACTCACCCATGTGGTCTCAGAAACTTGGGTTAAAGTTCTCAGCCTACTAGTAATTTTAGATCCAGGAAGCAATGTCTGTAAAGAGAAGGTCTGGAATATATATAGGTGCAACCATTTATAATAGCGTGAACTTTATGCCAGAACCTCAGCTCTATGTCTTGCTCCTTCATCTCACTTTTCTAATGTGATGAGATGAAATCTGTTGCTGCCCTTGTCAGCTTTTAAAAATTTGGCTCATCCCTTGCCTCTTTGACCACAAGGATCTCATGTTCTACTATGAAGTCTACTAGTGATCTAAAACAAAATGCACTTCTGATTCCCTGATATCTCCACTCCTTCTGCACCAGCCTCCTCCTCTCTTATCCATGGACATCTTGCCAAGGTGTCCCTGGGCTGAGAGCTGCCAAGGAAGAAAGGACTGTGTCTGTCCCTGCAGACAGCCTCTGCCTGACGTTGCCTTTTCCCTCTTCCCCCCTGCCACTTCACCATCCCCATGCCTCCACTTCTAAATCCACGGGGATTGTTATCACTACAAGTGCTTAGGAAGCCCTTTGCCTGAGAGTCAAGTGCACTGGGTTTTAAAGGGAGTCACACTTGAATTTGTTCTTTGAGGCAACATTTATTGAGCATCGATAATGTGGTAGATTCTAAAGCATAAAAGGTCAGAAAACAGTGGAAATGGCCTGCCCTTTCAGAGACCTCCTTCCAGCAGAGAAGCCAAAGAATGAACAAACAAACCAATAAATAGATAACATAGAGCCATGCTTCATGTGCCTCTGATACCGTACTCTGAGGACGCAGTGTCAGGCCCACGAAATCTCTTCCAAACTGTATAAAGTTCACTGGGTCGTGAAGACACACTAGACAAGCTTGGATTACAGCACGTTCTACAAGACAGAAGTTCTTTGCTCTTTGAAGATGAAAATGTCACCAAAGTCAAAGGAAACCCGACACGCAGTTTCAAGCCAAGTGAGACCAAGAACACAAAAACTAAAAGGAATATGCATGAGTGCTTGATTTTAAAATTTGCAACTTGAGGGCTGGAAATGTGGCTCAGTTGGGAAAGTTCTTGCCTATTGAGAATGACGTGGGTTCAATCCAAGCACCTGGTAGAACTGGGCATGATGACATACATCTATAACTTAGCTAGCTAGTGCTCAAGAGGGTCACAAGTTCAAGGTCATTGTTGACCTGGGTTATAGGAGATCTTGTCTCAAAACAAGCAACCACAACAACAAAACCCAAAGGACAAAAAACAAATCTCCCTATTGCTCGAGTGGCTGATTTGAGTTTAATTTTTAAAAAAAATTCAATGGGAAATGAGCAAGATGGATCGTTTGACAACCTGAGTTTGATTTTTGGAACCCAAGTAAAGGTGGACACAGAGAACTGACCTCTACATCACACCCATACCATCCCCTACATACAAACAAATGGTTTAATGAAGCTTGGCTTGTGATTAGGATAGAATTTCTAGTAATTTTCAGAAATGGCTGTGAACACATTTCTGCCATTTTATATTATGTATCCATGCAAAGTGATATCAGTGCAGATGATTATAACATACAAATTGGAGTCTGTCGAAGTTCTACATCCTTATGTAAAAATAATCACATCGACTTCATTTGATCCACATTCTCTTTTATCTTTCTTAAATGGTAAAGTTACACATGTACCATGGAATCAAAAGAAAAACTATAAACTATTACCAGCAAAAAAGAGAATTATGTAATCCTGGATGAGATACAAAGTTTTTTTATACTCTTGAGACATCATTGTCCAGTTTTTCAAAATCTGGATATGAATAACAAAATTGCATTCACGTGTAGTGTTTTTATATTTCTTCTAAAAAAATGTTCACCAAAAAATGAGGATTGATTTGTGTAATGTATCCCCCAACAATGATAGCTATGGCAATAATAATCATAATCATTATCACTAGGCCAGAAGGAAGAATAAGAAAAGCAAATATTGCCAAATTATTAACCACTATGTAATCTTGCTAAAGGGGAGATCTGTACTCCTGAGACTATTCTTACCAATGCTCCATAAGCCAGGGCACAGATCTGAAGAAAGTAGGAAAAGAGCAAACCCATGAAGAGCCATCTTGGAAGGTACAGGGACAGTTGGGGCACAGCAGCAGCATTCTTGGTTTGTCTGACCAGAGGCCAAAGGAACTTGAAGAATAAAAAATGAGAATGATCCAGATGGTCAGTCCTTGGTTCCAGTGGAGCCCTGAAGAGCGTTGGAAGGCCATCTGACCATAGTAACTGGGGTGAGGAAGTGGTATCAGATTCTTAGAAAATCTCCATTGGCCACTTTGCAGGAAGTAAAGTGTGAAAACAGAATGTAGTTCCTGGACTTGGGCAGAGAGGACTTGAGAACAGATATGGTTCAGAGAGATAGGGTATCAATGACACGGGACCCATATGACGGCATCTAAGGTGTGCAAAATGGATAGATTCTGTATGGGTTTTGAATAAAGTGTGGATGAATGTGTTGGCCACTGCACAGGATATAAATCACAGATCAAAAATCAGTAATTACAGATAACTTCATGACCCAAGGCCTGATAAACTGAGTAAATGCTGAGCTGGTCACTGCTTAGAATCTGGACGGTGAGAATGTGAGGGAGGAAGTTGCTTTCAAGGGTACAAGTATCAGCAATTCAGGGATCTCTCTCTATAAGAATCTAACTATAATATATGATCTATAAAGGTTACACTACAAGCCTTTGTCATGTCCCAGGGCCACTCCAGAGTGAGGCACATGTTCCTTGTGATTTCTGAGATCCCTCTAGGCTGATTTATGTGCCAGCAGGAAGTGGCCTGCATGTGGTGAGACCATTTGGGAACTTGCTCAGGGCAGCGCTCTCTCTGTGTTTATCATGGCTGATATATGTACCCTGGAAAATGTCCCTTCCATATCCTTGGACTGCCTCCAAGCTACATCCTTATCTTCTGGATTGACCCTCTCCATTGATGTTGTCTGGCCACCACTGAGGCTCCCCATCCTTGAGATGTTCCTCCCATCCATCACCCACTCCTATACTTGGGCTCTTGAAATCTTTGACTTTAATCCTCACTTAAGGGGACCCGTTTTCTCTATTTTCTTCTACTCCATAAAATGCTATAAAATAGCTTGCAAAGATATGGTATGGAAATGGCAAGATAGGCACCAACACAGATACAGAGTGTGGTTTGGAGAGGAAAAGGGAGGCTGGCTATGGTTTGTGGCAAATAATGCAAATAAAGATGGCAGTCTTTGGTCTTATAAGCAAGAGCATTGTTTGGATGACTCTGTGATTCCCAATAAATGTGGGAAATCCAAGCTTATGATACAGAAGGTCCACTCGCTCACTTACTCACTTTAAACCAAGCACACACCCCATCGCAAAAACTAGGCTGTAGGTGAGGATAGAGACAGATATGAAGCAGAATCCTTACCTCTTAGTATAAGGTGAGAGTGATGTAGCAGTGATGTGGTTACCTAGTCACAAGGCAACTGGAAGTATGGCTTACCCAACTCTGTTATAGGAAGTTCTGGGCTGAGATTTAGATACAGACTTAAAATTCTCCAGGAGCACATTGTGCAAATGTAATAGGCATGGCGAAGATAGCCTGCCTGGTTTTCCACTCTTGCTACCTAATAGATTATACTCTGGGTGGATGTGTGGTGGACAGCACCAAGAACGGAATAGGAGCCTCCAGTGTACAGCTTTCTATAGACAGCTATCATTCTAGAAAAGTGGTGCTGCATCTCAGCAAGCTTTTATTGAAGACCCCATTAGTTTGGTACAACTGTTATAATAAAATACTACAGAATGGATAACAGAAACAACAAGATTATTTTTTTCACCATTCTATAGGCTGGGACTTTTATCCACATACTGCATTATTCTGACGCTTCAACCTCCAGACTTTGCAAAAGGCTACCTTCTAACTGTGTCTTCATCTAGTCATTCCTCCAAATTTTTTCTTTAGTGTGTGTATGTGTGTGCACACAGGCACACATGTGCATGCTAATGAATGCAAGTGTTTGCATAGGATAGGGTATGAGTGCCCATTCATGTGCATAGAGGGCAGAAGCCAATATTGGATGTTTTTCTCTTTTGTTCATCCTCTTATTCTTGGAGACAGGGTCTCTTACTAAACCTAGAGTTTACCAATTCAGCTGGAGGCTAGCCACTGAGCTCCAGTGATCTGCCTACCTCTGTCCCCAAACTGCTGGGGTTACAAATGATTGATTCTGCATCCAGATCTTACATGGAGATGGGAACTTGGATACCAATGCTTGTGCAGCAAAATTTTCCCCACTGAACCACCTCACTGTCCTCCAAATTTCCTCTCCTGGTAAGGGCGCCAGTCAGATTGGATTAGAGCACATTGTAATAGTCTTGTTTTGACTTTAATTACCTTCTGTAAAAGCCAGATCTCCAAACATAGTCACATTCTGAGGTACAGGGTGGAGTGGAAAGCCTTCAGTGTAAGAATTAGGGAGGACACAACTCAGACTGTAATCGGTGCCTACTATTTACAAGACAGTGCTTAGTAAACAAAGCTTAGTGATGCACTGAAGTATACATGTTTATTTTCTAGACCTCTGGTTATTTAATCAGTGAATTAATAAATGAATCAAATTCTAGACCAGCTCATAATCTAAACCCCTCGTGTGCTTCTGCGGTGGTTTTGCCATGATGCACAGAGCCAACATTTGCCAAGAGTCAAACACTTCTCTTCACTCTCGAGAATATCACTGGTGCCAAGGTAGACCCCCCCCCCTTTCAGTTTCCTTCAGCAACATGTGAAGCAGAAGAGACCAAGTATGGCCACATGTAGTGGGCTTGGTTCCTTGATAGACCACACCCATAATTTCAGCTCAGCCTCTGTGCCTCTTAGACAAGCCTTACATTGGTAGACTCCAAGGGTGAGTAGGGTCATGAAAACACTCCACAAAAGTCATTTATGCTGCATCAGGTGACTGACCCCACAAGCCTTTCTCAGATTAATAATGAGCCTTCCTGCATATACCTTAGAGACCAGTGTAAACCTTGCTGATGATCTCCTGAGTTAAAAAATAATAAAGACAAGTTTACAATGAACACTCAATCTAGAAATATTTTGACTTAAGAGTTCTTTGCTCCAATCACCCCTAAGTTTGTCTCCTCCTGCCCTTTCCAGCCCAATCCCATTATGATCATCGCCTCTATTTACCCATCTATGGAGAAACTGGGTATCTTACTATAAATTTCTCTCCTCTCAGGACCCAGTGGGAACTCAGACTATTTCCTTATGCTGAGGTTAGTCCTTGAGCTTACATTCTCCTTTACCATTGGTGGCTTCTTGCCTCATTTCTCCTTAACAGGCAGATTCTCTTTGCAAGGAGGAAACTCTGGAGGTATTATTATGACTATGCTGACATCACACATAGGAGATAATACACAACAATGCTGACATCATACTCAAGGACAATGTATGACTATGCTGACATTAGATCCAGGAGGAATTTAAAAAAATAAAACAAAGGCATGAATATCTAACACAGCTTGGGAAATTTGGGGTTGGTAGTACCCTAGCTGTGTCCATGTGTCTGAGATGGAGATGGTGAGTAGAGACAGTTCCATGAATGGATCCATTAAGAACCGCACAACAAAGACAGAAGTTCAATATCATCCTTAGCTTCATAATAAGTTTAAGGCCAACCTAGTCTTATAACATGACATCTTGTCTCAAAAAATAAAAGTTAATCCATCCTCTGGGGTTTTGAGAATGTCTGACTATTCTAGCCACTACTGATGCTTCCTTTCTCTGACTAGGAAAACTGGTCAGCAATTAAAGTCTCCTTACTACTCTGTGACATCAATTCATGGTCTTGTGTCACTTTGGATTGTTCTCAGTATTGCTGCTTGTCAATAGAAGTATACCCTACACACACACACACACACACACACACACGCACACGCACACGCACACACACACACACACACACACACAAACACAGGTCTTCTGTATTACAATGTCCTTCAAGGTCATAGCTGTGGAGGAATTTGAAAGCAGGATATTAATTTTCCTCTTTTCTGTTGGGACTCAAGCCATAAAGTCTCAGGAACTTGCTTCAACCGTGCGGCTGTAGAGAACATAATATACAGCCAGTCCTGCTGTATATTATGTTGCATGTTGCTTTACCTGTCTGTTCATTAACATGACTGGGACAGAGCCAGGCACAGAGAAATTTTCTGACTTTTAAGTCACTGTCTAAACTGCAGTGAATCTAACCTAGAATATATTGTAGTTGTAATAAAAGAAATCAGACACGAGCTGGGGAGATGTCTTAGTCAATAAAGTGCATGCCACACAAGCATGAGAACCTGAATTCCAGACCTCAGAACCTAAAAGGTCAGACATAGTGCTAGATATCTATAATGACAGCATGGGGAAGGCAGAGACAGGAACTGGGATTAACCAGTCAGCCACCTAGTCAGTGAGCTCCACATCCAGTGAGAGAACCTGTCTCAAAAACTAAAATGGAAAGCCCCCAAGGGTCTGGCGCACACACACACACACACACACACACACACACACACACACACACACACACACAAATGAAAGAAATCCAACTATTCAAGAATAAAAACAGCATAAAATTGGGAAGCTCACCAAAGGCCCTGTACTTCCCAAGGCCCAGAATGCACTGCGTGCCCACTAGCCTTAAACAGCCCCAGACAGGTTTGAGATAGATGCAGTTAGTGGCCCGTGTTTGATGAAGGGTGGAGGAGAGTACATCTCAGAGGGAAGGCACACGTATGAATCACCCACCTCTGCTTGCCAAGTATCTCATTCCCTTCATGCTTAGATCATCAATTGATTTAATCATATCTCTACAGGCAAAAAGGAAGCCAATGGGAGATATAACTATTTTAGAGGACATAAAATGTCACGAGGAAAAACATGTTGATTTTCAAAATCAAAGATGTAGATCACATAGGGAAATTCAGGGTGAGCTATTTGCTTGTCGACAATTTTCTGATCTCATCTGAATCCAGATATGAGAGCCAATGTGCTACGGATGCAGTTTTAGGTAGCTGAAAAGATGTTTGTAAGGGCAACCAATGGTTTTATCTCAACAAGCATGAATATAAGCTCCAAGTGCCTGCAGGGAGAGTATGCCCCTCAAATACTGCCTGTGTGGGCAGACTGTTTCCAAGCACACTTTTCCATATAGTTCAGACTTGATGTCCTGCTCAGAATGTCAAGTGTGGACTGCTTAGTTTCATTGCAACTGCAGCTTCACCAACTGGGGAATGATATGTCTGTATTATGGTTGCCTTCAGGCTAAGTTCTCCATGTGCTCTCGGGATGCCTGATTTCTGCATTCTCTAATTAACTACCACCTAAGTGCTGTTCAAATGGCAGCTGCATAGATCATTGCTAAAATTCCAGCTGGCACCAGAATGACAACAAATGGCACTAAGCTGAGAGATTTTCCTAAGGAGAGGTTGAAGGTGAGTTACTTTCTCACCAAAGTTCATTTGCCTTTGGGGGCTTTGAAGTCAGAGACTTCTGTATGGAGGCATTTAAATTGTCAAGTCTGGTCTCTCATGTGTAAAATAAGTAGTGATGTGTCATGGATGCTCTGTGCCTCCCACTATACTTCGGTCCAGAATGTACACTCTACTCCCTGCAAGCTGATTTTTCTCTTCCAGCTCTTGACGTCTTTGCCCTCTCCCTCCTGGTTTCTCTATGTTCTGAACAATCAAAAGATTCATATCCTGGCCTAGAGGAGGCTCTGTGAGTTAACTACTTGTAAGTGCCTGATTTGTGGTGCCCAGAAACTGCATTAGAAATAAGCACTGGACTTGGTAACATGTGTGGGTAATCCCAGCACTGTTGAGACAGGTGGATCCTTGAGGAGTTTGTCTAGCCACCTAAAGAAGAACAAACGGGGTTGTCCTTCAGCCTTCACGTGCACCTGCGCATGTGTGAACCATACCACCGCGGACACCACACACACCAAGGTCTGTGTATAACTAGCACCAGCTCTGCCAGCTCATATCTGTGGGCCATTTGCCTCTCCTCTTGTACATTACACCCACATTATCTTTTATTCAAGGAGAGGGCTCCAACAATGACTCCCTGTCAGCATCATCACATTAAAAGTTGTTGGAAAACAGCTAGCATTTAAACAAAACATTCCACAGACAAGGCTCAGATGTTACAGCCCCCGTCGGACACTGTCTTTTTACTAACCTGTTCCGTGGCAAAATCAAAGAAACTGTCTTTGCCTACCTACCACTCTGCTCTCTTCCCCTGTGGCCAACCTTGTCACTGCACACTTGGGGTGTCACTGAGTCTGTTATGTTGCTAAGACTTCTCAAAGGCCTTCCTTTGCAGAGCCTTAAATCTCATTGACTTAAAGTGTTGCTGCAGTTAATTTGACCCCACAGGCTTTCCAACCTTCTCTGAATTACCTCCTTCTCTTAGCCCCCATAATATCCCTTTCTCTCTATCTCCTTCCTCAGCATCTTCTTCTCAAATACTATTGCCTGGCCACATGAATCTTCTTTTCATATAAATTTGTAGTATCCTGAACTCTGTCCTCACACAGTATCTCTCTAGGGTCTGTCCATGGCATCTGCAATGGCTTCAACTGGTCTCTTGCCCTTGCTTGTCATCCAAATGCTCATGGCTCCCCATTCACGTTTCTCCTGAATTCCTAAATCATCTATTGAAATCATCTATCTACTTGCCAACACCTTGACTCCCCTTGAATTCTAAATAAGCACCTCAGACCTCTCCATCTCCATGGCAACTGTGTCTTCTTGATGTTCTTTCTTCTAGTCAAAGGGCATGCCTTCATTCACTCAGTCGTACCTATCAGAAATCTTAAGTTTCTCATTCATCTCCATCCCCTCAACAAACTCCTATGTCTTCAAAACGTACCTGGAATCCAAGTGTATTCTACCTCACCTGTCAGAATCCCCTCTTGACTGGGTACCTACTGCAGGCATCTCCCAGCATCTCTCCATGCTTCAGTATTGCCTCTTAACCATCTGTTTCTCAAAACCAGAGGACCCCCTTAAATAAAATTCAGTTCTTGCCACTTTCTTGCCCTGAACCATTGTCCCTGAGGTAAATCCACAGCCCTTCCCATGGCCAGCAAGGAGGCCTCAACTGAAACTAATTCGGATTGGTGTCCTTGCCAAATCCTCCTCAGCTGTTGCAGGGACACTGCGTTCTCACTGGGATCATTGCTGGTTTCTCATCACCCATAATGCTCTTCTGCTCATTGTCCAGCTAACAGCAGTGTCTTTCTGCTAGTTTTCCACTACCCACAATGCTCTCTTACAACATTACTCAGATCTCTGCTCAAATGTCACCTGTCAAATAAGCCTTCTTGTGACCTAACAAAGCCTGTATCTCTCTTTATTTTCCTTTGTAACTTAAGTACTCACCCAAGCATGTTGTTTTTATTTGTTTTTTCTCTCTGCCTATTTGACATTAAACCTGAAGGAGATCAACTTCATTGTTGGTGAATATTTCACTGTTTTATCACCAAAACTGAGCACTATGTCTGGCTCCTGGAAGCATCCAAATGGATATTCATTACTGAATTATTTAATGAATAAGAGAGTGAATGATCCCCTACTTGGAGAGTTTTCTAATAAGTGAAACTGGAGATGTAGCTCAGTGCAAAGCTGTTATGTACAAGGCCCAGCATTTGACCCCAACCACTAAATGAGTACATAAATGAATAAAATTTACAAAATGTTAATTATGAGTTATTCCCAGCATATGAGAATATATCTAAGAATATTTGTAAAAGAAAATCTGTGGTTCACCAGTTAAGAGCACTTGCTGCTCTTCCAGAGGATTGGAGTTCAGTTCTCAGAACCCATGTCAGGCTACTCATTGTTGTGTGTGACCCCATCTTCTGCCTCTGGGGGCACCTGCACCTACCTGCTGTCTGCTCACACAGACACATAAAATAACTTTATGATTCTTTTCAAAGAATATTTTAAAAATAGGACTGAAGCTCAGTGGTTTGCAGAGGAGTTAATCATTTTGTGCCCTTCTTTTATACCTCCCTCTCTGGTCTCTGCTCTGTTAGGATGTATGAAGAAAGTGCTCATTTCAGCTTGCAATTAGGACTCTATGTAATTGGTGGCATGTCTTTCAAGCAGTCCACTTTAGTAAGAAATACCTCATTGGCTTCCCACAAAATCTCTGACTCTAGAAGTGGGAAGACTCACTCATGTAACACCATGTCCGGCCACACACATGAGGGCAAGGAAGAGAAGCCCTTCCAGCTCCTTGTCATGACATGTAAACTCCCGGAGACGGAAGACCTGCTTCCCCATTCCAGAGCCCTTTACACAGCCACTGGCCAGCAGAAGTACCACATTCCTGAGACCTCGAGTAACTGCCTTTTACCCCTGTCCAACACCTGGACACTCACTGACAAAGAAATAAAAGAGCAGATGGTCAGTAGAGAGCGGGTTTGACTTTGAACCTTGTCTTCCAGGGCTGTTTGATGTTGTAAATGATTCTGGCTTGGACTTTCCCAGCCTGGACCAAAGGTTTAGTCTCACTCTTGGCCTTGCTTTGCCTCAAATAATCACATACAGGTTTATATTATTTTAACGCTGACTGACCCAGAGCCCAGGCATATAATTTGCTAACTCCTTCATCTGAACTAACCCATCTTGTTCAGCCGTGCACAGCTCAGTACCTTTTCTCAGAGCAGCATTTCAGCTTCTTTCCTCTGTGTCTGCTGCCTTCTCCTTGTCATGTCTATGGAGGGTTTTCTTAGCCTGGTAGCCCCGCCCACACTTCCTGTTTACCTTTGACCAATCAGCTTTTATTAAACCCATAGGTGGGATAAATATTTACATTATCAGCATAATCCCTCTACAGTTTGACCTTAAGCTGGTTACTTGACCTCCTTCAGCCTTCATTTCTCCAGGGTTCCAATAAGATCTTCCCGGCCTACACTCCTGTGTTGGTCACACACCATAGCCAAAGCAGCCCAACAGCCTCAACTACTGCCATCTTTCGGTTGGTGAGAGTGTGGGATTGACAGTCTGGAGAGATCTTGGCTGGGATATTGTGGTCTCACCTGGAGTACCCTTTTGTCTTGCAGGAGATTATAGGACTCATGTCTGTGAGCTCCCTGGGTAAAAGGATTCCTGTCTCTCATAATCCCTCAGGTTATCACAGATTTGATCCAGAAAGCATTTGCAGCTTCCAAAGGAGTTAGAGGGTTCTGCCTTATAACTGGCCTAGAGCTTTCCCCTCCCATACTTTTGGGTCCCCCACCCCTCTTCCCACTCATTAATTCTCTTTGTTATCCAACAGTCTTGCATACATATATACATACATACATATATATACATATGCACACACATACATACATACACGCACATACATACATACATATATGATTTTATGTATCTATATAAAATCTAAGAACCCTAAATGATAGAAAATATATTATTTTTTTCTGAGATTTGGTTAATTTACTTAATGTGATTATCTCCACTTCCATCATTTTCCTACAAACATTACTTTCTTCTTTATAACTAAAAATAATTCCATTGTGTATATATACCACACATTTTTCATCCTTTCCTCTGTGCCATATATCTAGGAGAGATAAACAGACAAATAATAATAGTAACTGTTGTGAATGTGTGCAGCCTACAACACTTACTTTTATGAAATGTCTTTATATAACCGTACAATGTTCAGTAAATACATAAGTCAACTTTTAAAAATATAATTGTGTGTGTGTGTGTGTGTGTGTACTTACCAAAGGAGGCTACCTCAAAGGTGTAGTCACCCCTGAAAGCCATACAGCTAGTGCACTCCTCACCCCTTTTATCTGAGGGGAGGGAAAAGGAGGCTAAGGGCTGACAATGAAATGTGTGAGAGATTTTGAGAGGATCATGGTAGCTGGCAAGGACTGAGCAAACCAGCCCTGGTACAGACTGTCACCGGGGCTGAGGGCCCATGAGTCCATGCAGCAGGAGTTAGGCCTTTTGTTTAGTTCTAGGGACTGAGCCTAAGTTGTACACAGGTCAGGAGGCACTCTACCTCATCAGCCTTGTTTGCCATCATTTAATTGTTGAGACACGGAATCGCCGGAGCTGAATTGAACTCCTCCAAGCCAGGCAGGCCTTGGATGTGTGATTCACTGGCTGCAGCCTCCTGAGTAGCTAGAGTTCTAGGCCTACAAGAGCACACTCAGCTGGAACGTGTCTTTATGCCTAGGAAAAAGCGAAGTCCCTCGTGGATTTTAAGCATGAGACTCGTAGGTTCACATCTTTGCTTCCAGGAGACTCCTCCACCTCAGCATCAGCATGGATGAGATTAGGACTACAGACTGAACTCCAGTCCAAAACTCCCCTAAATCCACTTGGTATTTCACCATAAGTCCCAAAGGCAAGAAGTGATCTAGTTTGCTAAATACCAGGGCAAGGGCACATGAGAGTCCAGGAAAGATAAACAGGCTGTTGAAATACTGAGTCATACACACATGTATAAACTCATGTACCTTATACTCCTCCACATCATATACACATAGGCACATGCATATATAATCATACACATATGCACATATTCATACATCACATATAACACACATGCATATGGATGCAATGGTACATACATGTACATATACACATACACGTGCATGCACATACTATACATGTGCAGAAGCATATACCACACACACACGTACCACATGGGCATACAAATATGTCTGACACACACACATACATTGTCCACATATTTCAGATACACGCAGATTGGAGAGCTTCTGGCTTTGTCCGGAGATCAATTAGCCAGATAAATGTCAAGTCAGAGGGAGACATCATTCAAATACTATGCTGTCCATAGAGACAAATAGCTATGGTCATAAGACATAAGAAAGACCTGGTCATGAGAGAGAAAAGACAATATTACACACACAGCCTTGGCACCCAGGAGTTTGCAGACTCAAAAGATAAAAGGTCAAAAACCAAGTATCCTGGGACTTTAGACAGCACATTGGTATGACGTAAAGGAGAAGGTGAAATGGGGGAGATGGAGCCTCTTTCTGCTCACTGGCATATGGGGCACAGGATGGACACTGAGTCCCGTTTCAGATACTGGCCTTGGACTGCCTACATGAGGGCCTGGCAGAGCCTCCTGGGCTAAGGTGTCCATGGGTCAGTGCAGGGCAGAGTTGGCTGCACCTGCCATAAGAGTCACAGGACTGATCATAAAAGCGGTGTCCTGTCATTGCATTGCAGCTCCAGAAACTAAAACGGTCACTTTCTTTCAAGACCAAGAGCTTGCGGAGCAAAAGTGCTGACAACTTCTTCCCGAGAACCAACAGTGACGTGAAAGACCTGCAGGCCAAGGCCAGCCCGGGCCCCAGCCCAGTCCCCACCCCTGGAAGCCCTGTGTCTATGCCTGCCAGGGCTGGCCTACACCCCGGCAGCAACACCAAGGTCCACGTCTTTCAGGAGCACGTCTTTAAGAAGCCCACCTTCTGTGATGTCTGCAACCACATGATCGTGGGTAAGACCCCCATATGGATGTAACAGCCCTGGGAAGCTGAGTGAGAGCGGGGTGCCCAGGTTCAGGGACCCGGAGACCAACTCTGAGCTTCAGAGAGTTGGATACAAGACAGTCCATGTGGGGAGTGGCTTTGAGGAAGAGACTTGTGAAGAGCAAAGGAAAGCAGGGCCAGCTAAATGGAGAAGTCATTTGGGATATAGTTGTAACCAGGGCAATAGCTGGCACTCTCTACCAGGAGCCTGGTGCCCCTTCACCTTTTATATGTGTGGCCCATGTACACCTTCCTGAGCCTGATATGCCAGGTGGGCAGAAGAGACCTGAAAGGTTTGTGTCTGTCATCACTGAAACTGGACACATAAGTGATGGCCGGTGTGGGCAGGAGTCATGCTCTATGATTCCCTTACCTTTGTCAAAGTCTAGTTGAGGGGTGTGTCCATGTAAAAGAAAATAAGAGAAGTTTATTCTAGAGCCAATATTAGTAGCCATGGTCCCAGAAACACAAATCTAGATGACCTCAATAACATGCTTTGATGTTTCATGAAGTTTTTATAGTAATAGAACAGTGAAAGTTATACACCTAGGGAATATATACATACATATATATATGTGTGTATGTATACACACACACACACACACACATATATATATATATATATATATATGGATAGATGGTATCATCAGGTAGCCATGTTACAGAAAAGGAGGAGGTCACAGCTCAGATGTGATCCACAACATTGGGTTAGTGGAAGTTTAAGGCTGTTGTATATTCCAGAAGTTATTTACCTCCAAGTCTCACAAGGCTGTTAGGCCAACCATAGAGGCAAGTAATCAATGACTTGGGAACTATAGAGGTTGAAAATCATTTGTCTCTGGACCTGGAATATTTCAGCTCTCTAAAATGACAGAAGCAGCCTCTGAGAGCGTGAGGAGGCAGAGCTGGACATTGGTACGTACATCTTCTGTCCTGGGACCTTTCATTCCCAGGAGGGATGCTCTAAGTCAGAAGCAACATCAGTCCTGCTGCTGCCATAGCCATGAGATCTGCTCACACTTTCAGATAAGATAAGGCTTACACGACAAGCTCCTTTTTTTTTTTTTTAACTCTCAGCTATCCCTGGTCTTCCTCCAAACACACCAAATTGAGAAAACGAGATCTGTATTAGTCAAGAAACTTTCATGGTAACACTACTTAACGCTCCTGAAATCCCTACACTAAAACTAGCTGTTTTTCAACTCTCATTTGAGCATCTTCAAATCAGACAGAGCCCGACTGACTGAGACACCTTGAGGTAGTAGTTAGTTGGGTCTTTTCTTGTCTGTGTCCCTCACTCTTTATTAAGACAGAGGCCCAGCCCTGTCATATAATTCTCCTGGCAAGGACAAGAGGCAGAAAGCAAAGTGCCTGAGTTCTTGAGCTGGAGGTGGCCCACTGCAACCTCTGATTGGATAAATTGAATGAGAAATCCCAAAGCAGGACGATAGAGAAATACCATGTGATATTTTCAGCCACCTGGAAAGGGGTGTGGATGAAGACATGGTGACCAGAGTCAGCAGTGTGATGCAATGCTTAGGTCGACTTTGGATTTTTCAGCCTCTTTGCTTGGTAGATGCAGCTCTTTCCTGGAGTTCCCATCTACCCACTCACATCTCCATTTGACCATGAAGTGTGGCACCTGGCTGCCAGTGTGAGAGACTGAGGGGGTCCCATCATGTTCCATGCCCAGAGTACTTACTTAAGTAGTCCACCTCCTGCTTGGGTTTCTTGAATGCCTCTTTTCTGAGTCCCATGCATCACTTTCAATTGCCACCAGGCCTTTTCAAGGTACTGCTATTCATAACCCTGAAAGAGGTGGTGATAAAAATCTATTTTAGATCTCATTGTGATGCATGTGAAAAAACAAGGAGCATGGTTTTTTAAGAATGAGTAATGGAAATGCATTCACCTCTGAGGAATGTCACAGCCATTACCCTAACGGGCTTCTCAGAACACCTCATGTACAGCAACAACCTTATAAGACTATGTACTAAAGAAGGTTACACTGTGCTTCTGTCTGAATTAAATTTATATTATAGCTGCCTTTTAAAAATATGTGTGTGTGTGTGTGTGCATGTGTATGTGTATGTGTGTTGGGAGGAGTATGTGCACCTGCCTGCATGTGCTCCAAGGCCAGAGTTGGGATTAGACATAGCTATGAGCCTCTGGGAATGAGTCCTGGGAATGGACCTTAGATCCTCTGAAAGGGCAGCAAGTGTTTTAACTATTGAGCCATCTCTCCAGCCCCATGAATCTGCCTTTCAAATTATTTTCAATTTTGAAGTCAGCCTGTATCCCAGGTTGACCTAATAATCTCTAATTAGGACAATTGTCCTGCCTTCCCTCCACCAGAGAACTGGGATGACGCTTGTGTTTTACCACACCTGGTTTTATAAGGCTCAAACCCAGGTATTCACAAATGCTGAGGAAGTATTCTAGGTGCCCTTTTTATTGAAATCCTTTCTAAATAGTAGGGGCAGGGCACATGTATATGCACGTGGATGCTAGAGGTTGACTGTCAAGTACCATCTCTAGCACTACCCTTATATTTTGAGGTAGGGTCTCTTACTGGACCTGGAGCCCACCCTTTCTGACTGGCTACGGAGCTCCAGAAATCTGCTTGTTTTATCCCAACTCCCTCCAGCACTAAGGTTATATATGTGCCTCCACTGTCCTTGGCTTTTATATGAGTGTTGGGAATCCAAACTCAGGTCATCTTGATGCTAAACAAGTACTTTACCCCCTTAACCAGTGTTTCTCAACTTATGGGTCACAACTCCTTTTGGGGTCCAATGACCTTTTCATATGAGTCATCTAAGACCATCAGAAAACACAGATATTTACATTACAATTTAGAACAGTAGCAAAATTACACTTATGAAGTAGCAATGAAAATAATTTTATGGTTGAAGTGAATATGTAAAACCAAATATAAAGTCTGCATAGTCTCACAGGGAACAGCATCTCGGAGACTTCTGTAGTCATTTAAATGAACAATTTTTTTAGGGTTGTTCACCTTGTACCAAATATATATATATATATATATATATATATATATATATATATATATATAAAGTTTTTCTGGAAATATATCAAATAGAAGCCCCCTTGAGCAATACCACTGTTTTCTGAATGCCATCCCTTTGAAAGGGTAAAATGCTTGGCCCATTGACATAATAAGAACAGGGGACACAAGGCGGTAAGAAGGCTGACCTGTGGCCATTTGTCTCTGTTTTGTCTCAGACAACTTGTTCTCTACAGAAAGTTCTGGACACTGTTATCTTAGCTCACTGTTTGTCTCAGTCAAATTCCAGCATTTGACATCTGAAATGTCCCTCCTTCCTGCTCTGTCCCTCCATCTAGCCAATCCAAAACCTATCCAGACCTAATTAAAATGTGTCAGCCAGTTCAATGGCAAACACTCATTACCTCTGAAATTTCATGTCATTTCTTACTTCCCAGACCTTGGTAGGCTCCTTGAAGATATGACCAGTTCTGATAATATGCAATACTCAGTTCTGGGTCCTATCCAATGGGACTGTTTATCTCTGTATCTACAACTTAACTGCTTTAATGTTGTTACAGGACAAAATTGTAAATTAGTGCTCTGTCCATTGGGAGATTTCCTTCCATTTTCTCCCATGTAGTCCCGTCTAAGAGAACCATGTTGCCACTGAAGAAAGAATGTTAAGTAAAAGAAAGCAGAACTAGGGACGGAAAGATTCCACCATTAAGTACTTTCCTTGCAAGCATTAGGACCTGAATTCAGTCCCCAGAACGCATGTACAAAGGCCAGATGTGGGGGGTCATTATTTTAGTCTCAGCATTGGAGAGGTGGAGGAGACAGGAGTATCTTTGAGGTTTCTTGATCAGACAACTCAGACTACTTGGGCATCAGACTCCAGACCAGTGAGAGATTATGACTCAATTAATTAATAATTAATTAATTAGTTAATTAATTAATTTTTAAATATTAAACCCAAAGCTGACCTTTGACCTCCACATACACATGGTTGCAGGGGTGAGGGGGTGAACAGAGGGTGAGCATCCTATGACAGTCACAGTAGGAGATTGTAGCTGTCACTAAGGACCCTCCTTCCTAACACTCCTGCTTCCCTGATGCCTGATGCCACTTGGTCACTAGTGAATACATTACAGTCTGTCTCTATGGCTAGCACACACAATTTGGAGGAGCTTTCAATTATGCAAAGGTAAAATTATTGAAAAGTTATTCAGACTTAAGTCTCAGGCCCAGTGCTGTCTGTTGCTCTCAAACGGAATGTTTGAAAACATTGTGACTGGTTCTCAGGGCCTTTCAGCTGAAAGAAGAAAGCACAAAATACTTTGAAAGCTGAATCTCCTATTATTTTTCTGATATTTGGCTACCAATAAGTATGGATTTAAAATGTCTCTCTGATTATGTCAGAGCTGAGGAAATAGCTTGGTTGATAAAGTGTAGGTCAAATAAGCATGAGAACCTGCGTTCCAGTTCCCAGCACTTATGTAAAAAGCTTGGCACAGCTGCACAGACCTGTAACCCTAGTGCTGGGGAGGCACAGACAGGATGCTCCCCAGGCTTGCTAGTCAGATAGCCTTCTGCAATTCATGAGCTCCAGGTTCAATGAGAGACCCTGCCTCAAAAAGTAAAGTGCACAAAAATAGAGGATGACACTGAAATTAACCTGTCACACACACACACACACACACACACACACACACACACATACCATTGTTCCATTAGAAATAGATATGGATTAGACAGAAAAAGAGATGACTTTCCATGTGTCAGACATGGAAACATTGTGTCATCGTGTAGGCTTGCATATCATCATTCTGAAGAGGCAAAATCCTTGAATCACTACCTTAAGAAAAACCAGTATAGGATGTCGTGAGGGACTACCCATTATAATGTCTTCCTGCTCGGCCATAAATAATGTGTTTCTCATGGAAATTTCTAGATACTATTTTCTGAACAATCCCAAGTCTATTGAGTTCTGCCAGTTTTTAGGGATTACCTATTTTCTCTGAATTTCGATGCCATTTCTCAGATGCTTAGACATAGATAAATTCCTTGAAAATATTTTCAGTTCTAATATTTGTGCCTATCACTCACTGTAAGGCACACACAACATTTAAAAAATAGTAGTGAGTGGGGCTGGAAATGTAGCTCAGTTGGTAGCGTGCTCACCTACTTTTCATAGCGCCCTGGACTGGATCCCCAGCATAGTACAAAATGGACATGGTAACTTACACCTGTAATTCCAGCACTTGGGAGGTAGAGGCAAGAGGGGCAGAAATCCCAGATCATTCTCAGCTGTATATGGAGTTCAAGACCAGCCAGGACTACCTGAAACTCTGCCTTTAAAAAGGTATAAATGAATGAAGAAAAACAGTTTCCAAACTTACTAAGGAAAACTGGGTTTTAGCAGAAAAATATGGAAATATTGGCACAGGGGCCTGGCTTCCTCATCTCTCTCTGTTATGTGCTTTAATACAGATTTGCACAGCGCACAAGGGTCCTCACAGGGACACCCTTGATGTGAGTTGAATCCACACCTAAGAAAGATGCCATATGTTCTGCCCAGCAGTTAGTGATGGCTTCCCTGTTATATCCTGTGCACTTTCTAATATGAGCTCACTGGACTTGTAACTTTCTGTCATGTTTTTATGGTTATTCTCTGATAATTTCATGCAGGTATATATTTGTTCTTGTTATTCTTGCTCTCTCCCTCATCAGATGACCCCACTCATGTCACCGATCCCTGCCCCCAGCTCCATACCTTTGCTATGCTCATGTCCTGTTGTTTTGCTATGTAAGCCACTGATTTAACCAGAGCTGCCAGGATGCCCACGGGTGTAGAACTAGCCAATGGAGCTCGCTGGAACACTTCAGGCTCTGCTACATGCTCTTTTGAAAGCAGACATGCTGAAACTTTATATGGATTTTTGACTAAACTTATCTTTTATTCTTAAATTGGATTTCCATCCATTGTGAAGGATTTGGCTTTCTCGGACCAATCAGACGGCTCACAAGGCAAGAAGCTCTTGCCACCAAGTCTGAACTCCATGACTTACACTGTATTAGGAGAGAACCAATTCCAGCATGCTTTCCTTTGACCTCTACACACACACACACACACACACACACACACACACACACACACACACACACACACGATAATTACATAATTAACTAATTGAAAGTAATGAAATATCTAGCTCTCCTGTCTTAGGTGCTCTCACTTACCCCCATTGTGTGCAAGTTCCCGATGCAGCTTGAGTTCTTTTCTTTTAATGCTGTCTGTGTTTCAGATTATATAAGTGTTCTTCTACTAATAACTATACCCATTCCTTATTGTACATTTCTCAAGAATAAATACATTTAGCACTTTGAGTAAAAGTAAGTATGGTATCACCCCAGGTGTATTTACTAAACTTCTAATCCTAACTTTACACCTAGCAATAGTGTTTTTCAGACTTACCTGGTTTTTTGTTTTCTTGTTGATTTTCGTGCAGTTGGGGATTGAACCCAGGACCTCCTGCATGCTGGACAGGAGTTCTACCACTGAGCTACAGTTCCAGATATATGCTTTGTTGCTACTACAATGTTCTACAATTCCTGCCCCTGGCTGAGAGTGAGCTGGAGGTGTATATGCATTTCATAACACTGTATTCTATACATGTGGAGCTCTTAAGCATTTCTAGTTTTAAATGATTTCTCAATTCACCACCTGCTCTGTTATCCCTAAAATTTTGTTTCTACATTGCTCTGGTTACATATGAAGTAATATTTCAAAAAGGAAGGCAGAAACTTAGTGCATGTGGGAGTCAATACAAAGAGCCCCACATGCCTGGCTAAGAAGTGCTTGATAGATGGGGCATATTCAAGCAGGTTTCGCTTAATTCATCCCTCGTGCATTCTTTCCACTGTTTCTCTGTCTGTTGTTCTTCCTCTAGCTACCATTATGTTCTCTCTCCATATGTTAGTCTAGAAAAATCTGAAAATTTGGAAACTTTTTGTTTTATATAACTAAGTCTGTCCTGCTCTCCTTTGTTTCTGATAAGGATTTTGATCATGAAATTTTATTTATTTGCTTTTTTGTTTCTGTTTCCCTAAATATTGCTTCAGGTTGCTGACAAATTTTTCTTTTGACTTTTATTGTGATATCTGGCTTCCCTGTGTTGTCAACTACAAGCAGACATGGATCCTGTGTGTAGGTTGGTTTTGGCCTGTTTAATGACCTTCAAAGCATGTCTGAACTTCTGGCATTAGTAGAAGGAAGTGAAGGAGATCATCTTTGCAACTTGTTCAAGAGAATTAGCAAATGACTCATGTGACAACATGCACCCCAGAGAGTGGAAGTTGGTGTTTCCAGATCTCTGTGGTGTTCCCAACTATTGTTAAGCTTGTCATTTGTCCAGTGTGAACTGAACAAGTGATTAAAAAATGGATAAATGAGGAACATTATGATCCAAATTAAGCTGCTTGTTATTTCAGTGACATGCAGAGTAATGTTCATAATCATGAAGCAGAACTGTGGCTAATTGTAGTAGCCATTGACTGAGCAGCCCTACCTTCCTGTCTGGGAGTAAATAAAGCAAAAGTTTCATAAATTCAAGCAAGGAAGGTGAGAGGAAAAAGTAGAAGTTATTTATAAACCAGGAGAAAGAAGATGTTCTAGCATCTTTAGACACAAACCTGAGAACCTTCCTCCATGACAGATTCCAAGTAACAGGCAGGAGGAATTCAACAGTGGCCTCCCAAGACAACCTCACCTATGCAGGTGAGCAGACATGGGTGCTCTGTAGCCACATCACTGGAGGGAGATATCTAAGCCCCATTTTGGTATCATTTGGGGGAAGTAAAAAATGTAGAAGAGCGGTCAGAGCCTGTTCCTTCCATGACATGGGTCACACTTCCACATGTTTTCTAAATCTGAGTCTGTTTTCCCTGCCTGCCTGCAAGCTTAAGCTCTGTGTCATGGAAATGACCTTCAGTTTTCTCCTTTAGGATCTCATGACAATAAAGAATCAGGAACATGGCTTGAAGAGATGACATGGTTGATGAAGGTTTGCTTTTCAGGGATGAGGACCTGAGTTCAATCCCCATAACCAAAGTAAAAAAGCCAGGTGTGGTGCTGTGCACTCATAATCCCAGTGTCAGGGAGACCTGGGCTCAAGAGCCAGCTAGGCTAGCCAAACTGCACACACACACACACACACACACACACACACACACACACACACACACACGGGATGGGGCATCAGAGACAGAGGAGGGAAGGGGGGAGAAGGGATATGGATATAAAAGGTCAAGTTATAAAACAAGGGTCTTCACAGGAATGCACAGCTCTTCTTGGGAAAGTATAAACTTTCAACTTGCCAGACACTGCTGTTATCTTATCCATGTAAGAAAAATGTGGACCTCCCTTCCTGCAAACTGTCTGTCTTCCAAGTAATTAACTGGCTGGAGTTTTAAGTGGCCAAGTTTGGGAGGAAGTCCTAAAACAGAAGTGATGCATGGGAAGGAACCCATCTCCCCATACTGTGGATCAAGATGCTCCAAGTGTCTTGGGACTTGTTTGAACCACAGTACCGAGGTGATCTTTCAAGGGAGTAATGCTGTTCTGCCCCAAAGAAAATTGGATCTGAAGATCACACCTTGGCTGAAATAAGTAATGCCTATGAAGAAGGCTTCAGTGCATCAATAACCAACCAGAGAGAGGAAGATGTTGGTCATTCAGGCCATAGGGCTTACCACCTAGGCATACTCAAACTGCAGCATGTATATCTGAACACACCCTTTTTCCCACATTGTTTCATTCTGATGTTTTTTATTCTATCCAGAATGCCCAGGGAAGAAGGAAAGGAGGAAGAGCCAATCAAAGTGGAGCTGGGAGAGAGAAAGCAGGCATATCTATAGTGGTCCTGGAAGGGTGTGGCAAACTGACCTCTGCTTCCTGCCAAAGGTTCAGATGAAGCCATGATAAGTGTCTTCTGAAGCTGACAGTCTACAGGATCAGGGCATCACCACCAGCTAACCATACTGGGAAATCTTGTTGGAGAAAGTATCCTACACAGCCATTCAGTTGCCATAGCAGGCATTGCTCCACTGACCTACTTTAGGATGGTCCCTATGGCTATGCAGCAACAATAGATGTGATATCATAAATGACAAAATTGGGTCATTTGTATAAAGTAGAGCAAACAAGTCTACATATCTGGGGCTTAAAGCCTCCTGAGGTCAGGGTTGGGGAGAAGAGAACCATGACTAAATCCTATTGAAGAACTTTCCCTATCACTTATTAAACACTGCCTAGCCTCCCAGCTATAGAAACAAAGAGCAGATCATGCCTGGATGTAAAATGCAGATGCCTATGGCTTCCTCCCATGATCTGTCTCAACAGCATGACAGTGCTCATGTACAGGAAGGAACATAGAATTGTATGTGCATGTACATATATACCACGTGGACACACAAACACATGGACACACACACACACCTCAACTTTTAGTCAGAGAAACACATTTCATTTGTCTGTGTGTGTGTGTGTGTGTGTGTGTGTGTGTGTGTGTGTGCTGGTATGCATAGGTAGATATGCATGTACATGCACATACATGTGTAGGACAGAGGTAGACTTCAGATGGAATTGCTTAGGTGCTGCTTATTGTGTGGTTTTGTTTTTATTTTTTATTTTATTTATTGTTTATGCAGGTGTTTGCACGCACACACACATGCAGGCCAGGGCACATGTATGGAGATCAGAAGACAGTTTGCAGGAGTCAGTTTTCTCCTTCTGTCGTGTGGGATCTGGGGACAGAAACTAGACTGCGTTAGCTCATCAAGCACCTTTACCTGATGAGGCATCTCACTGGTCCAGCCACCTTGTGAACCCAGCCTCCCAGTTACAGAAACAAATTAGCTCACTAATTGGGCTAGGCAGGTCCCAGGGATCCCCTTATCTCTGCCCCTTCAGTACTGGTATTACAAGTGCCTGCCACCCTTACTTGGCTTTTTATATGGATGTTGGAGGCTGAGTTCAGGTCTGCTTGCTTGCTTTTTACCAGCTCAGCTATGACCTGTCTCGTTAGCTTCCTACATCATATAACTTCTTTCTGTCTGTGGCCCCTGGGCCACTCTGTGCTGGTGACTGCCATTCCAGAAGCAAGCTAACATCACATTACTGCTATCCTCACTTCGTTATCTAAAGAATTATCCTTTTGCTCCTGACTTTGACTTGCTTGTTCTAAAACTTCAGTAACTAACAAAGGTAGAGTAAGGGCTCTGCCCCCTCAGATTGATGGAAAGTGGAAACTCGCTCATGACTGATGTTCACAATGGTGACACTGAGAAGTATACACAGAGCAATAGACAATGTGGGGAAGCCCAGGATGGATGGATGGAGGAACTAGACAAGTCATATTCCCCTCCTCTCAAGTCTAGTGTCTTTAAAATGAGATTGGAAATGGCTACAAGAAAATGATGCCTGAGGAGGTTGATTTGTAGATTCTAGAACTGAAAAGTCTATCCACTATTAAATGTCTACTCACAGCTACATGAGAGGGCTGAGGCAGGAAGATCTCACATTAAAAGTAAGTCCAGGCAGCTTAGTAATCCAGTATCTCCTAACAAGATAGTTAAAAGGGGCTGAAATGTAGCTCAATGGCAAAACATTTGCCTGGCATGTGTGAGGCTCTGAGTTCCATCTGCAGTACCATAAAATTAAAACTAAAAATAAACCATGGCTTTATGTGCAAAAAGAAGGTTTTTATTAATCATATGCCTACTGCTGTGAAAGCACCTTGGAGAGAAAGGACCGCCATCTTACTCTTTGGCAACCTAGATAAATAGAATTTCTCCAGCCTTGGAATTAGTCTGAAAGAAGCAAATGACTTAGGTACAGGCTTTTGAAAAGGGGGAAAGAAAACAGAGTGTCAGTGCCAGGGTCAAGCCATCGGGTCCAAATGCTCCCCAGATGAGCATGAGAAAGTGGTCATTCAGAGAAGCTTAAGCCAGACTCACATCCCAGAAGAAAAGCTGACCAACCATGATTCACATTATGAACTGATGGCCCCAGGGGCAAAGGCTGTGAACTTGAAACCCAGGAGGCCCTGTGCCAACCCAACCCTCATTGCTATTTTTAAAACCAAGTGTGGGTGAGGGGTGAAGGAAAGGAGAATTTTTCCACTAGTCGTCAGGAACTGAAATAGGAAAGATCAACAGAGGCATTTATAAACAATGAATGCCATTAATTTTTTAAGCTAGGACAGAGTTGGAGACAATGTTCTATAGGGAAGAGTGGGAGACATAGACAGGAAGAGGTGGCCCAAGGGTCTTCTCAGCTTTAATGGGAGCTTTCTGTTTGATTAATGGCATTTCAAATTCCTGGTGGGGGGCCGTGGGGAATGGCTCCATGGTTAAAGTGTTTGCTGTATAAGCAGCAGTGGAGGATGAAGTTGGGATTGATACCAGAACCCACGTAAACCCGGAGTAGATGTGGTGGGCATCCCACCTGTAACTCCATCACTTGGCAGGCAGAGACAAGAGTTCCTCAGAGTGAGCTGACTGGTTTTGGCCAGCTTTACTGGTGAGCTCTGGGTTCCACTGAGAGACCATTGATTGAGAAATTGAAGACTCCTACCATCAGCTTTGGGCCTCCACATTTGCATTTCCTGGAAAACATGTCCCTAACTTGTGAGCTGAGGGTAGAGGACAGAGGAAGGTTGGTTTTAATCAGTTTTCACTGGGCCCCATGACTAGATTCAGCTGAGATAGCAGTCCATTCCCTTCCTTTCCTCTTAACAGAAACCTGTTGATAGATGCATAGGGTTAGAGCCATATAAAGCATGGCTCTCACCACACAGCTCAGGATCCTTCTGGTGTATTACACAGGGAGAATGGTGGGAAGTCTAGGACTCCTTTCTGGAAGGGTGAAAAGCAGCAGGTCACTGGACACTTACACTGAACTGAGTGTGGTTAATGTCAGCAGGTGTGCTGGGAAGACCATCTAATCAAGAGGCTTTCTCTGGGGTGCTGAGAATCCATATCCTCCTGTGTGCACAGCCAGTCTGTTCTCCACTGGGCCATCTCCCCAGACCACATCATTCTTACATAAACTGCCAAACCCCATTCCCAACAGTTCCTAACAATGGGAACACCAACCCCCCCAAAATAATACCACTTCCTTTCTAATACATGTCCAGATTTGTTTCCTATTACAAGGGAAAATATGCTCATTGTGGAAAGTGATGACATACAAATGAGCAAAACAAAAACTGAAAAGGTTTGTAAGTGTACCACCCACATATATTAACAGTTTGCTTGGTTCCCGTATCAGCCTTTTAATGTGCATGTGCATGCTCATTTTATTTTTTAAAAAAGTTTTATTTTTTATTTAAAAGGTTTTTTATTAATTTTACATACCAACCACAGTTCCCCTTCCCTCTCCTCCTCCTACTAGCCCCCAGCTTCTCCCCACCCCACCCCTTATCCACTTCTCAAAGAGGGTAAGCATGTTTATTTTAAACAAATTTACTGAAGATTGGAAACTTTTTGCTCTGAGGATGACACTTTTTCCATTATATTGTGAACATCATGTCAGCCACTGTTAATTTTAAAATTCTCCCATTGGCCAAAAATCTAGTTTGTTTATGGATGCACCAGACTTTAATTAACTACTATCCAATTTTCTGATATTTGGGGTTTTTTTACATATCTTTTATTAGAAAAGCTGATGTGAGCTTTTGTTGCTAATTCTTGGCAAGTATGGTTATTTTCCTAAGATGCAATCCTAAAATTAAAAGTGATGTAAGTTTCTGATGCTTAATATAAAGCCTGATACCAAGAAAATACTTGTCCAAGTTTACCTGACCACAAGTGATGTCATTTCCCTCTGCCAGCTGCAATGTTGAGAGTAATCCCCAGGCCATATTCAACCAATGACTGCTTTGTTTGGGTTTTCCTTTTCAATTTCTGTTTATTTGGTAGAGGGGAACAATAGAGAACTTTATACTCTTTCCCCTAACTCTTTGGTTACTAAGTCTGTCATTTACCAAATGCTTAATTTTCAAATCCATTTCTTTTGTTAGTTGTAGGTTCATGTGTTTGGATGATGACAGACTTTTGACTCTTTACCTTTATTTCTTCAACTTGTAAGAACAGTGCATAAATTCTATGTAATATCATTGATATCAAAGGCAATAGTTTTCAACCCCTCCTCTATAGTGTGTGTGTGTGTGTGTGTGTTAATGTGTTACTATTTTGAAACCAAATCTCATGTAGCAAAAGCTAGTCTTGAACTTTCTATGTAGCCAAGGATGACCTTGAACCCTGATCCTCCTGCATCCACCTTTCAGTTATAGTACTGCAGAGACGAGCTACCACCCAGAACCTCACGCAAACAAGGCAAGCATTCTACTAACTGAGCCACACCCCCAACCATTATGACTATACTTTTATGTGATCACCGTTAATTAACATTTTGATATATTGCTATGTCACACAAGTGTGCTTTGGAAGTGTCACTCTTGTTAATAATAGATAAGCTAGTACTTTTCTTTGGGTAATTTATTAGTTTCAACTCTTAGTTTTTTGCCCCATTCAAACTTTATTTTTAAACTTCTTTTAAATAAGCACCTGTTGCTTTCATCAAAGATGAACCAGATTCCTCACAAACATTTATTCATAATTCTTCTTTCATTGCTGGTTGAGGAAGTCATTTTTACCAGACACTGTATTCTTCCTTCCCTCCCTCTCTCAAGCGCTGAATTCTTTAAGATATTATTTGCTTCCTTCAGCGCACTGTTGGTTCTGTCGTTCATTTGTCCCAGCACCAGCCACTTGCTGCTTTAATCACTACTGTGGTTTGTTAGATTATTTTTCAAAAATTTTCTTCTCCTCACCTTGTGTACTTCCTCTCCCCAAGTATCCATGTCTCTGCTTCATGTCACACATACTCCATTATTCCATCCCACTGTCCCCCTTCCACCCTTTAGATCCCCTCCTCCCTCATCTAGTCTGCTTTTATTCTTAGGTAGGTAGATAGGTGGATAGATGATGAATTGATGGGTACATACATAGATGACACAAAGATAGACAAATAGATAAATAGATACATAGATGACACAAAGATAGACAAATAGATAAATAGATACATAGATGACACATAGAGATAGATAAAGGGAGAGAGAGAGAGAGAGAGAGAGAGAGAGAGAGAGAGGATCCTGTACATGAGAGAAAACCTACAGTATTGCCTGAATTCCTAGACTGGCTTATTTTACTTTCATGATGACCTCTAGTCCTTTCCTGTTGTTCCCATTGAAAGGTTTGACCATGGAACTATTCCCTGCTAGAGACCAGGATCCCCAGGTTCCCATTAGCTGGTATTTTTGGAGGGACTGAGAATTGCTTTTTTCTTGGTAAATACATCTTCATGAAACTGACCCCAAACCATAACTTATAAATGTCACATTAAACACCAGAAAGGTTTTCTCCTGCCGCTAGGAATATCGTAATTATCGCTGGAACTTCCATGTTGGAAGGATCCCTCCAGGATAATGAGATGAGAATAGTTCAGTCACTGTCGTCCTAAGGGCTCTAGAAGACCAAGACCCAGCATTCTCTCCACTGCACCTTCTCTCTTCCCCATCCACAGCACCAGCCTGACAAGGGAGTACCATGTCATTCGGTGTACTCCTGACAGTCCTGATGCACTCTCTGGCTCCCCAGGTCCTGTCCTGATCTAAGTGCCACACCTAAGTGGCCCATTTTCTGTCCAGTGAGTGAATGCACACTTATCTTGAGTTGACTTGTGATTCGTTTGGTTTTTTTCTCTTCAGTGGTGTTTTTCCTCTTTGCCCATCTTTGGTGTGGCTCTCTTATGCAGCTCCTTGAAGGAGTCTCTCGAAGGGCCAACTCATGACATTCACATAATCCTCATGTGTAATTTGGCCAAGGCTCTTACAAACCTTTAGCAAGATGATTTGCAACAAGCAGATAGAGAGTTTTCAACAACAAAGTTCTCCTCTGAGCATTAAATAAACAACCATGCAGAAATTTAAATATTATCTAAATAAAGATATTAGTATGTTTGATAAGAGTTGTTCACTTCACTGTGGAGTGAATTGTTCTATAAACAATGCATTTCATTAGTATTTTATACATATTCAAGTGAAAATGTACTTAAGACTAGCTTTTTTAAGGAGGGCCTTCTTTTTTTAAAGATTTTGGTTTATGTACATGAGTGTTTTGCCTGTATCATGTATATCACAGACATTCCTGGTCCCAAAGAGGCCAGAAGTGGAATTGGAGTTACAGGCTGTTGTGAACCACTGCTGGGATGCTGGGAACTGAACCTGTTCTAATGGCCAAGCCATCTCTCCAGCCCCCACACGGCAAGGATCACCTTCCTTGTTAGTAACTATAAAGGAGGGGTGTAGAAGTAGTGTACATAGAAAGAATGATGCATGCAGACGTGTACTAAAGCAGGGTCATGTCAGTTCTTGAGTTTGATGTAGTGAGCTCAGACTTAAGGAATTTGAAGTAAGGACCCCAGAGTAAGCCACTGATCAAGAGTTGAAGCTCTGCTTAGTGACTCAGAACTGGGTGCTTTGCCCAAGGTCTCAAAGCACAGGACTGCTGTGGAAACCTTTTAGTAGTATAAATCCAACTTTTTCCACTCTGTCATGCTGTCTTCATAAATTACACATGTATATACATGCACATATGCACAGGTATGAATATCCAAACATAGCTTATGTGTAAAAGGCAGAGTAATTTATTAAGCCATCATACTATTTTTGTATTTCATCATCCTACAAACCCAATATTATATGATCAACCAAAGTCTTTGGAGCTGGCTGGGTGGGGAAGAATGAGATCCTGAATTCTGGTACCCACACAACAATCAGGCAATGCTGTAAATGCCAACAATTCGGGCAGTGGTTGGCAGAAATGGGAAAATTCCCAAAGCTGGTTGGCCAGCCAAGCCAGCTGAAGCAGCAAGCTAGAGCCTCAGTGAGAGATTTATCTAAAGAAGAGAAGGCAGAAACAGATGAAGATGTTTTCCATTCTGTTTTCCATGTGTATGCTCACTGACACACAAACAGGAACACACACACACACACACATCCAACCACACCCAACACAAATATACCAAAAAAAAGGAAATACTCAAGATTAGAACATGGTTTTGACTAAAGGAGAACTATTCTTTATTATTTAAAAAAAAATAAAATAGCAAGTCCCTGAGTAGATGTGTAACATTCCTGGGAACGGCGCAGACACAGTGGCCTGCACTCTTGCAGCCTTGATTGACATGCTCCTACTCTTAGCAATCACCAACTTAGAGGGTTAACATGCATAGTGGGAAGAATTCTCTGTGTTTTTCACCTCTGTGTCGCATGTTTTCAAGGGATTGCTGAGCTACAGACCACTACAGCCTGTAGTTCACTATGAGAGCCTTAAAAAGGCAGATTTATATTTGTCAGCTCAGAGAGCTTTTTATGACTTTTTTATTTTTATGTAGGTGTGTGTTTGTGTCCATGTATATGTATGTCACATGTGTGTCAGTGCCCCAGGGGACCAAAAGAGGGTGTCAAAATCACTAGGTCTGTAGTTACAATCTGTTGAGAGCCACCAGACCTGGGTGGTGGGAACTGAACTTGGGTTATCTCAGGCTTCTTGCTGCTTATTCTATGTCCTCAGTCAGGAATGGGACCAGATGTCTCTTCTGAAGAAAATGGCTGTCATAGTTCATTTGAAGCCCCATAATCTTGCCAGGAAAACTTTGAAAACCTGGAAAATCTTGCTGTTTTTCATTGACCTCACTCTTATTGATCATCCTTGTGTTTTATTTTCCATCTTAGAATATAACCGGATTTCAAGGGACCACAGCTGTCCTTAGAGCATTGCTCTTTCAATTTAGGTTGAGGACATCTTGACAGATGACAGTCCCCAAAGGCTACCAACAAAGGGAAAGAGCTAAGTTCCAGAGCAGAGTAGACGGGTTACTCATCCTCTTTCCTTTCCCAACCAGTTTCCTGTTCCCAGGCCTTAGATCTGTAGAAACGGGATTTGGGGGATGGGGAGGGAGCTCCTACCTCAGAGGACTGTTAAGATAATAAAAGGGAAGAGTCTTGGTCCTTTATCTCCCCGAGTGCACCAGGTCTCCAGTGATGTGGAAGCTGAGCAGGATTGGGCCTGGCTAGTACTTGGGTAGATGGAAGACCACAGAAGAACTAGCAAGTGCCCTAGCTAGTGCGTCACACACTCAACATTTGTTCATTCTTTCCAGTGAAGCCACCGGCTATGTATGTCCTTGCCTCCTTACTTAGAATAACAGTTTACATACAAAGCATGGCACTCATTTATTAATCAAATAAAGAGATCTGAAAGGAATCATTCCTCGATCATTTTTAATTCTTTCTTACAGCACCAGGATAAGAGTTCAAGTTTCTGATTTCTAATATAGTGTTCTTCTTCTCAGGTGTGTCCACATGTGTCTATGTATTCACTGACAAACTAATACATTTCATTTGTTTTTCAAATTGCCCCTTATGTACCAAAAGACAGAATTTGGCTATGTCAGCCTTGTGTGAATTTAGGATCTTAGAAATGGTTTCCATATCATTATATCAAGGAGAACTGGCATGTAAATGTACCAGAAATGCATCCTATATCTTGCATGTGCTGGTTGGCAATTATAACATATGTAACTAGAAAGAGAGAGTGCCAGCCTCCCCACTGATAGAAATTTCAGTTACCCATCGTCACCAATAGTCTAAACTTGTTTCTCAGTGAGCATTTTCATTTTTTATTAATTTTTCTTTCTTACATAATGCCATAGCTACAAACATAAATTCAGGAGAACATAAAATCCATGTGCAAGACCCTGGAGACAGGCATTGATTTTATAGGGAAACAGAGCATATGTTCTATTATAGTTATTGTTTGTTTTAGGGCCTTAAATACAACCAATCTAGGCCCTTTTCTTAAAGAAAAATGGAAGTATGTGTAATTTTCTACCTTGAGTAAACTTGGGAGTAACACAGCTAGCTTTTAAACCTTGATTAAAGAATGTTTCCTAATTTTGTCAAAAATTTTAAGCCTTGAATTCACCAGCACTGGCATTATGTGTATAATACTGTCTCCTCAATTGCCAATAACATTTAAATTTGTAATACCTGGATAGAAAATATATAAAGATATTTATAAGAACTGGTAAAATAAGAATAAGGGTGCCTGAAAAAGTTACAAAGAATTATTCTATTATTATATATGTAATATACCTACATAAAAGGGCATATAACAGTTCTTAAGTCAAGGTATCCAACTATTCATCCACAATGACAATAATTCTACAAGTAAACAAATCATAAGCTTTAAATTGTACATTGTTTTGACTAGTGCAGTAGAATGCTTAGAAATACAGCATCCCCTCATTTAGTGTACTTAAGCTGCATGCATTATCTGCCTGGTCACCACACAGTAGCCATCTCAGTCATCAGACTGACTCTTGTCAGAGTTGCTCATGTCACTCACCCCATCTCACCTCATCATGTAGGCTTCATAACACATCCCATCACTAGACAATAAGTACAGTTCATGAAGTGTTTTCACAGGGGATAAAGAGAAAGAGATTTCAGAATCACAAATTTCATTATAGTATGTTATAATTTTCCTATTTTATTATGCATTATGATTGTTGCTTTCACTGTTCATAATAATTCATAAATTAAGCTTGTCATAAGCATGAATAGGAATAAAAACAGTATATTTAGAATTCGGTATTACTCATGGTTTCAAGCATGAAGTGGGACTCATAATGGCTGTATTTATAGATGGTCATGTTTATATGTAGGGTTTTACATTTTTTGAAGTATTTTTCCCAAGCCAGTTGGGAATTGTGGCACACATCTGTAACTCAGGCACCGAGAAGGCTGGTAGAGAAAGACAGTGAAAGCCTGGGTTACACAGCATGCTTCAGTCTTGTCTCAGAAGAAAAAAATTTTTTCCCAAATCATAGTTTAAAAGAATTTTCTTATCCAATTTACATTAATTTTTATCAAATGATCTGTAGTTATAATTCAACAGTGGGACACACTTGAAGCAATCTAAATATTTATAAAATTAACATTTAACCATTTTTGCTAATTTAAATACTGAAGTGTGGCTAGAATTCTTTTCTTTTACAAGTGGTCTCATTCCCCAAACTATTTCTGTAGTTAAGGGGTCTCAATTGTTAAGCCTTATTTTATGTTTAACTTTGGTATTGTATAGAATTTTCCTAATAGTTTAGCAATGTCTCAATGTTACCATCTTTAAAAAATTGACCTAGCCAATTTAAGTGTGGTAGCATACACCTGTACCTCAAAACTCAGGAGGAAAGTCAAAAGGATCACAAATAGTTAATTCAAGGCTAGCCTGTGCTATATATCCAAACTTAGTCTCAAGAGATAATAAGAAAAAGCAAAAGATGAGAACTGAATATATAGCTTACTGGGAAAGCCCTTGTCAATCATGTGCAAAGCCATAAGTCTAATCTCCAGAACCACCAAAAGAAAAATTGAACAGTATGGCCAACTGTTTAAAATATATATCTAATAATTTTCATTAATAGCATGTCATTCTAATCCAGTAAGTGTAGCTGCCAGTATGGAGAAAATAAAACAATCATTGCATATAGTTTTATCCTGGCGGGGTAATTTTTGAGTTGAGGTGTAAGTGGTGGTCAGAGGTCCACATTCTTCACCTTGTTTGGGACAGGGTCTCTTGCTGTTAGACACTGTGTCCTGTCCTCTGGTCCAAGAGATGCACCAACTTGCAGGGATCCCATCTCTGTCTCCTATCTCCCCATAGGGATGCTGGATTATTTGGTGCATGCTATAGAAGAAAAGCAAATGAGATTTAAATGAGTTCTGGAGATCCAGGCTCAGGTCCTCAGTCTTGCACAGGAAATCATCTCCCCAGTCCTGAGGGAAAAAGCATTTAGTGTTTTTTCCAAACATTTATGTGTAGCCTTCTTTACACTCTAGACGTCAGCACTGAATTCTGAATGGATGGGTCAGTAACTCCTGGTGTTCAGTAACACCAGGTCCATGAAGTGTCTAATCACTATTGTACTGGCTTCAACCTGCTCCATTTGAAATTATGTTTGACATTCTTAATAATCACCACTGTAACTCCTAAAACTGTCTTAGTTTGTGCTAAAACTTCAAAAGACCAAGGAATAACTAACTGATGAATTACATAATAAAGTGGCAGTAGTTGCCTTCAGGTCTGCATGTCATGAAACCCTTGGGCCACAGGCTACCTTGGTCTTGTTTCCAGAGATAATAGCTTTCATTTTTTTGCATTTTAACAGTCATAGTGTGTGTGTGTGTGTGTGTGTGTGTGTGTGTTCATTTGCTAGAGCGTTCATGTGGAGATCAGAGAACCACTTGTGGGAACTGGCTCTCTCCTCCCACTCTGTGGGTAGTGGGCACTGATTGATCAGGCGGAGCAGCCCCTTTGCCCACCAGTTCATCTCAGCATTCCTCACATCTGCCTTTTGTCACAACAGTACATGAGAATAATTAAAGACAGATGGTTCTGAAAATGCTACAGTGGAAACCAGCTCCGCCAAGAGTCAGAAAGGTGCCCTCCATCATGTCCTCATTGCTTTCCATGACCTTCACATCTGTAGTTTCCAGGGACATGTTTCTGCTGTTTGTACTGATTAATATATTAGATGACTTCCTCCTGTAGATAACTATTCACCTCACAGCCAACCAGACATGCTTGCCTCTCCCTGTCTTTCTCATTCTGCCCTTTCTGAACAATAATTAAATTACAATTTTGTGTAAGCTTAAAGGTCAGTTTAGGCATTATGACTAATCACTGATATTTTCTAATTCAAATGTTTTACTATGATCGCATTTCTTTCCTTAAACATTTTATTTTCCCTCAAATTAAAAAAAATGTCCTTTCTACTCTCTTAAATTTTCATACTGCTACAATTTATAAATACTCCCACAGACCTTTCAAATGCTGTATCTATTATAAAGTCAAAGACGTTAAACTTCTATTTTCCTTTGCTTTATTCTTCAGCCTACTCTCTTATATCATCTTGTAGCTCCAGCCTGTGCTACTGCAGAGTCAGATGGAAGACCCCACTTACACCTCATGTCCTTCCACACTAATAACTTTAAATTTATTTTCTCATTTTTCTAAGACACATTCTATAGTACTTATTTTTTTAAGAATGAGCACACATGGGAAAGAAAGTATTTTAAAGAAGAATCTAAATTTAGAAAAATATTTGTATTCTGACATCACTGTGTTTGACAATTTAGCTGGTTATAAAAACCTAGTTCGGAAATAATTTTCTTTTTTTTGAGATAAAATTGTTTTTATTTACAGATACACTGATATTGGACAATATAAAGATTAATGGGAAAGTTTGTATAAATAATTAAAATTTAAAATTGTTCTCTAACTATAATTTTTTTTAGGAAAACTGAACCATGGTGGTAAAGAGATCCTACAAATGAAATAAAAGAGTTTGAACATTTTACTTCTGCTAACATAGTCTATTTATTTATTTATTTATTTTATTATTATGAACAAAGAAGTCACACTTTCTATCCTGTATATCCTTATTCAAGGTCCTTTCCCCCTCTCAACACATCAGGTCATTCTCTCTTCTCCACAACTCCCCATCCTCCCCACCCCCCTGCCCCGGGCAGGCGGCAGGCGGTCCCAAGGTCCTACTGTCCCAATATTGCTTAGTTCAGCCTCCACTCCTGGCAGATCCAGTTTTCTCTCCCCTCCCTCAAGACTGAGTCAGGTGTTCCTCTAGGGGGAGTGAGATCCAAGGAGTCAGTCCAAGATGTTTCTGATCTCAAGCTGTTCAGTGGTTGTGGTTTGCAGCTTGGGCATGCTTTGCTTTTTTCTTGTTTGTTTGTTTGTTTGAGTCCACTAATGAGTGAGTACATCCCCTGCTTATCTTTCTGAGTTTGTGATACCTCGCTCAGGAGGATATTCTCCAAATCCATCCATTTGCCTGCAAATTTTAGGATATCATTTTTCCTTACTGCTGAGTAGTACTCCATTGTGTAGATGTACCACAGTTGGTTAATCCATTCTTCAGTTGAGGGACATCTAAGTTGTTTCCAGGTTCTTGCTATTACAAATAACACTGCTATGAACATAGTTGAGCTAATGCCTTTGGAGTGCAACTGTGCATCTTTAGGGTATACACCCAGAAGTAGTATTGCTGGGTCCTTGGGGAGATTGATTCTCAATTTTCTGAGAAACCACCATACTGCATTCCAAAGTGACTGAACAAGCTTACACTCCCACCAACAATGGAGGAGTGTTCCCCCTTGCTCCACATCCTCTCCAGCATAGGCTGTCCTCTGTGTCTTTTATCTTAGCCAATCTAACAGGTGTCAGGTGGTATCTCAAAGTTGTTTTGATTTGCATTTCTCTGATGGCTAAAGATGATGAACACATTTTCAGGTGCCTTTCATCCATTCATAATTCTCCTGCTGAGAATTCCCTTTTTAGACCTGAACCCCATTTTTTGATTGGGTTATTCAAGGTTTTGGGATCTAGATTCTTGAGTTCTTTATATATCTTAGAAATCAGCCCTCTATCACTTGTAGGGTTGGTGAAAATCTTTTCCCATTCTGTAGGCTGTCATTTTGTCCTATTGACAGTGTCCTTGGCTTTACAGAAGCTTCTTAGCTTCAGGAGATCTCACTTATTGATTGTTGATCTTAGTGTCTGTGCCACTGGTGTTATATTTAGGAAGTGGTCGCCTGTGCCAATTCGTAGAAGTGTATTTCCCACTTTCTTTTCTATCAAGTTTAAAGTGGCTGGGTTTATGTTGAAGTCTTTGATCCACTTGGATTTGAGTTTTGTGCAGGGTGACAGGTTTGGATCTATTTGCATTTTTCTACACACTGCCATCCAGCTATGCCAACACCATTTGTTAAATATACTATCTTTTTTCCATTGAATATTTTGCATTTTGCTCTATTTGTAGATGATATGATTGTATACATAAGTGACCCACAGAATTCTTCCAAGGAACTGCTACAGCTGATAAACACCTTCAGCAATGTAGCAGGATACAAGATTAACTCAAAGAAATCAGTAGCCCTTCTACAAACTAAAGATAGAAGAGCTGAAAAAGAAATAAGGGAAACATTACCCTTCATAATAGCTGCAAATAGTATTAAATACCTTGGAGTAACTATAACCAAAGAAGTAACAGACCTATTTCACAAAAATTTTAAATCACTAAAGAAAGAAATTGAAGAGGATATCAGAAAATGGAAAGCTCTCCCATGTTCCTGGATAGGTAGGATCAATATAGTAAAAATGGCAATTCTACCAAAAGCAATCTACAGATTCAATGCACTGCCCATCAAAATCCCAACACAATATTTTTTGGACCTTGAAAGAACAATACTCAATTTCATTTGGAATAACAGGAAAGCCAGGATTGCCAAAACAATTTTACTCAACAAAAGAACCTCAGTAGCTATCACCATTCCTGACTTCAAGTTATACTATAGAGCTACAGTAATAAAAACAGCCTGGTACTGGCATAAAAACAGACTTCGGATCAATGGAATGGAATTGAGGATCCGGGCATTAACCCAAAAACCTGTGAACACCTGATCTTCAACAAAGAGGCCCAAAATATTCAATGGAAATAATTTTCTTCCAGAATTTTAGGATTTGACAGTTTTTGAGGTTTTATGGTCTTCCAGTTTCTAAACCATCATCAAAAAAGTCTATGTTCTTGTCTTTTGTTAAAGTGCTTGCCATAGTTCCACTAACATTTTTTCTTCCAAGTAAATATTAAACTCATTTCTATTCTTCCTACTGGTGATTTTTTCTTTTTTTAGTTCCTACAGTATAACTTTACCAGGTCTTTGATAGGATTAAGCATATTATACCAACCCAATACTATTTGTTTGTTTGTTGTTTAGTGTGTTGGTTGTGTGTACCCCTGCTTGTATGTAGGGGTCAAATGACAATTACAGGAGTCAATTCTCTGCTTCTACCAGTCCAAATTTATGTTGTCATGCTGTATGGCAAGTACCTTTACACTCTGAGCTATCTCACTAGCCTCTGTGAAATTCTTTTTTCTGCATAAGTTTCTGACTTATAACAGTTCAATTAAAAGACCTTTTAACTTTATGATGAGAAATTTGCACGTATTAAGGAAAATCTGTACTCCAAATTTTGATCATATCTTAGGCTAATTTGATAATTATATTATAACTGAAAAACATTCTCTCATAAAGCTGGGCAGCCGTGAGCCTCAAGACCTAGTGTGGATGTATTAAAATTCAAAACAGTGCTTCTCTCGAGTCAGACATAAAGGGAACATACAGAAAGGCAGTGGTGATGGAGGGCTAGAGTAACAGAGCAAAGTCAGACCACGCCTTCTCCAGATCACTCTAGAATGATCTAGAAACACGGCAGTGTTCCACACCACTCCCTCTCCATTCTCAGAAGTTCCCCCTCAATCAAGCTTGTCATTGCACAGTGGAGATGGAAACACCTAACACCAAGGAATTGCTGGCCAGCTGATTCATAGCAAGCAGCAGAGTCGGAAGCAGGCTGAAAACCAAAGTCAGGGAAAGGAAATATATAGATGAAGGAAAATACACCATCATTTATAATGACACCATTTCAGAGGCTAGCTCACAGTGGAGCAACTTCCCTTTGAAGATCTTGCTTACCTTCCCACGCAGGCACACATAGCAGGCTCTGAACTGGAAAGTCATTGTTTTCAAGGCCAGCCTTTGAAAGAACAGCATGCTTCACCTGAGGGATTATTCTCAAGAACAAAGCAGTTTTTCTGCCACTGTATATAAATAAGAAGTGTGTGTGTGTGTGTGTGTGTGTGTGTGTGTGTGTGTGTGTGTGTGTTGGGGGGGTGGCAAAAACAGAGACAGAGAGAAGCTTTCTGTCTTCAGGTGTAATGGAGACAGGTCCTCTGTTAAATGGTGTTTCCTGAAGGGACTTTCCAGATGACACCTTTTGAAGGATTTCTAGTTCTGTTAAGGGGCTTATCCATTGCTTTTCCCAGATGAACTGAAGATCTTTGCATTTCTTTGTTATATCCTCTAATTAATCTAATCCCAACTTCATCTCCACATACATTAAGCAATTCTGCAAAAATGAGAGCGGGTATTAGAGCCAGGCTGTGAATGACTTGAACAAGGTGGGACCTCTATAGCCTTGAAACAAATTGTATCCCCTGAATTCTCACTTTTAAGACTAAACAATGCAGATAGGACTTCACATTCCCTCTCAGCTATTGAATCCTACAAAGTTAAAGAATCTGCTCCCACGAAGGGTCTCAAATCAGCCACTGTGTGCTGTGATTATGAGGGACTTTGTTCATTATTTTATTTAATGCATTGTATGCAGGGCACGGCTTATTGCAGCTAACAACACGCACCATCCTTAGTCTCAGAGAGTTCACCCTCCAGAGGAGGAAGACAAAAGCAAGCTTTCAAGTAAATACTTGTTATGAGCTATGATAGATGTTATAAAAGATAATCACAGAGGGCTGTAATAAAGACCTTAGGAGGGCAGGGTTGTGCCTCAGTGACTCTGCATACCTCACATGCATGAGATCCCCGGGTTCATCTCCAGTGTGAAGGAGGAGAGAAGGGGAGATAAAAGGAGAGGGTAGAGAGCCGGAGGAGGAGAGAAAGACAAGTGTGAGAGTGATAAGATAGAAGTAAGCAGGGAAGAGGGAGGAGACGGGAAAGAGGGTGAGAGGATGTGGGAGAGAGAAAGGGAGGAAAGAGAAAGGAAGAGAAGGGATGATGCGGAGATGTAAGGAAGCAGGAGGAGAAGGAAAGGATTTGACAGAGGAAGGGGAATGCTTGCTATGAATGACAGTGACTAAGCATGAAGGAAACACTGGCCAAGAAAAGAGAGACAAGACAGGACAGCAACCCAGATATATAAAGCAGTACACATAAGGCCCCCAAGGGTCTAAAGAGGTAAGGCATCCAGAAGCAAAAGAGAGCCACATGGCTGATATCTCATGAGCATGAGGAGTTTCGAGCTTCCCTCTATTCACACCACACCTCCCCATCATGGTGGGCAGGTGAGAATGGGTAAGGCATTAGAATGGGCATGATTCAGAAGGATCAAAGGTGAGGCAATGGATGACCTATATGAGCAGTAAAACACGTGGATTTTGATAACTTGAATTAAGACAAAGAAAGTATGAGAAGATGATTTGCTAACATCATGGACATAAAAGGGGAGACGCCAGAGTGAGTACCTTAAGCAGAAAATGTTGGATGAGGAAAGAATACAGTATATGAAATTTTTCAATTTTTCAAGTTTCCTTAAAAAAAAAATCTCGGGGAATTAACTGGCTACAAGTATCCCTTTTGTTCAGTGATTTCAAAGCAAACCACAGGAAAGGGCAAGCCATAACTAACCAAAGTTTGCTGTGTGCCTGACAGGAACACATGCTAAGCATGGACTGCGCTGTGGGGCCTGTAAGATGAGCATCCATCACAAGTGTGCAGACGGCTTGGCACTCCAGCGGTGCATGGGCAAGTTGGTAAGGGCTGGTGCCAGATGGAGCCTTGGAATACTCTACCCAGAGCCCCTAGGAGCCTGTCCCAGGGATCCCAGGGAAGCCACACCTTATGAACCCCTTCTCTGGAGTTCTGAAACATCCTCAGAAGCACTGGCCTGCCATTCAGCTTAACTGGCAGAGTGACAGAGCAGAGATGTGCCAATCTCTGTAACAAATGCTCTACACTAGAAAGGAGTCCAATCCTCAGAGAGTTTCAGGATGTTTTCAGGTGGGGCCTTCCCAGATGTACTACTTCATTTCTCTCTGCCTGGGACAATTCGGGTTTTCAGAGTGAAAATTAAACATTACAGGAGCCCTATCAACCCATGCAATCTAGGGTGTTCTGTTACAACTTGGCTACCAAGGGATTAATTAGCTGTTATTTGAGTGAGGACAGAGAGAATACCAAAACTAACCCCTCTCTCACCCAAGTGTCCCTGTGCCGGTCATGTCAGTCAGACTAAAGGCAGTCTCACAGTCTGTGCACTGCTCAGGCCATCTCAGGAGTGTGGCTTCCAATCCTAGTACCCTTTGAAGGCCACTGAAACCAGAGTGACAAAAGTATTACACCAAGAATGTCTCCTATAGAGAATCAGCAACCATCTTCAGAAGCTGTTAAGCCCAGCCCAGGAGGAATTCTATTCACTTTTCTGACTCTGAGGAAGAGTTCATGACAGGTAATACAATTGCTTAACAGCAGGAGTAATGCCACCAAAGGCTGTTTTTAGGTTAAGGAACTACCTTTAATCCAGCCTCTAACAGTGCTCAGACAAGATGGGCACCACTTGCAAGAATGTGAGGATTCATGGACACTTCTAGTGTCCAGGGTAACCAAAGTACCCTCCAATTTGAGGGTATATCCAATCTAGGTTCTTGGAAAGTACATCCAGTGGCTGGTTTACAATGTCCTCGTTTTTTAAATTTCTGTCACATTTGTCCCCCTCTGTATTTCCAAGGCTAATTTCCACAAGCCAAGGGAAAGAACACAGGTCAGAAATACAACAGAATCTAGAAAGCAAAGTTGTTAGTTCTGAAAACATACAAGGGCCTTGGGCATGTCCTGATATCTACCTTCTCTGTGTAGGCTTTGTATAATTTGAAGCACCATAGTAAGCTATGGTGGAAAACTGTAAGGTGTGTCCTGGGGTAGGGATAGAGGTTCCACATGCAGTATAGTTATAGAGAATAGCAGAAGAGGTGAGGGCCAGAAGTCTAAGCATTTGCCTTCTAGATGGAATGTTAGCTTGCTCACCTGCTTCTATTCCTCTCTTCCTCTTCCATCAGTGGAAATAATAACATTAATGGGTTATGTCAGTACACAAAGGGAGGCATCATCTGACTTTATCTTTAGGACTCCTGCTTGGGTTTCTCCACCTCCTCTCTGACATTCAGCCCTTCTCTTCCTCATTCTCTCTCCAGCCAAAGGGATTCCGGCGTTACTACAGCTCCCCTTTGCTCATCCATGAACAGTTTGGATGCATTAAAGAAGTAATGCCCATTGGTGAGTTGGGACAGTGATGCACTAAAGTGGGATTTTAGCAGTAAAGTCAAGGGTGATGGTGATTCTACAAGGGCTATACAGTCAGTGGAATAGCCTTGGCTTGCTTTTTAGCTCTACTTATTTTGCTGGAGAAAAAAAACATATTTTCATCACCTCCCTGTTGGAGTTTGAAAATAGCAGACTATCAAAAGTGAATGTCATACCTTCAACAACAAGACAACACACTTGCCCAACCATCAGAATAAAACAAAACACCCACTCAACCATCAGCATGGGGCATCCTACCCTCAGAGTCAGCTCCCCATTTCCCCATTTATCAAGAATCATCAAACCCTCTGCCATATGCTATGAGACCAGTAGTCACTAATTTTCACAGTTGTTTATATATTTATATAGTATATGATGTAGTAAAATGCTGTCATTATAGAGGGAAGTTCTAGTGGCCTCGACATACCTTAATGACCTCAGAATACCCAACCTCTGTTGAGATATGGCCAAGTGGGATTGAGCCCCAGAACATGGACCAGAGGGCCAATTTTTTCCCTGATCTCTATAAAAAAACTAAACATCCCCATACAAAGTTCCAAATCTCCTAAAATTGCTCTTTATATCTATAAGTCTATACTCTTCCCCTAATAAATATTAATCCTTATATAGTATCATATTTAAATAATTCCAGCAATAATTGGCACCCAACATGGGACACAATCTGTTGTATAAAAGTAAGTAAAAAAATCAAAAGAGAGACAGGTAAAAAGAAGGTGGAATAAGACAGAATCGATCCAGCCACCCCCCCCAAAAAAATATAAAACTACAATTATGAGCTATGGGCCACAGCCACATGGCCAAATAAATTAATAAAAATAAGTTAAATTAAGATTAAACAAAACTCACTAAAAATAAGTCTAAAACATAAGCCAAACAAAATAAAATTATTATAAATGCTTAAGTAATTTTTAAAAAAAATAAAAGCTGCTATAGGCAAGTCAGACCTCTAGCCCAAAAAGAGTCAAAAACTTTATACAACAATATATAACTATATACAGCATATAATATGTAATAGCATATTTTTACAGTATACATAATTATAAACAGTGTCTATATAACATGCAGTAGTATATTATATAGCATATATATGTTATGTACACATATTGAGTGATATATATATATATATATCAATGCTGAGTAGAAACTCAGTGAATGACACTGTTTAATAAAGTGCCCTCTACAAATGTGGGATGGATATCTTCTTTCATATTACCTTTTAATTGGTTTCCATTTGTTGTTTTAGTTGAGTGGGTTGCTTTTGTTTTGTTTTCTGTACATGCCTCTACACCTGTGGCCTTTTTAGTTCGATAGATTTTGACCTAGAAATGATAAATTAGACAGCTTTTCATTAGAAATGTAATGTATGAGGGCTGGTCATCTCGGAATACTTGTGTTCTATGTCATATTTTTTCTCTCAAGACTGCTTTGGTGATTAGAGATTCTCAGTATAAGAAACAAACCAATCCATGGGAAGAACCATCAAATTGTAGTGAGAAGAATAATAAAGAGGAAAATCAACCACTCAGGAGTACACTGGGGGCAGACTTCCAGTCGGACATGTTAGGTTCCCTGGGAGACCTGGATTAGAAAGGAAGAAGCAAGAGCATTTGATGTGAGCCCTGTCCTTTAGGAAAAAGTGAACGCACAAGCCCCTTGGTCAGGTCTCTGAGGCTCTTTGGCAGAGATCTGGCTTCTTGGGTCAGTCGGGCTGTCTGAGATGGTTTTCTTCTTTTGCAGCTTGTGGCAATAAGGTGGACCCCGTGTATGAGGCCCTCAGATTCGGCACTTCCCTGGCCCAGAGAACAAAGAAGGGGAGCTCAGGCAGTGGTTCTGACTCACCCCCGAGAACCTCGGTAATTGACCTGTCTTCAGTTCCAGCAATAGTCTGGGTGGGAAGTGGAAGAGATGGCTCAGATGGCCATGTACTAGCAGGCAAGCATGAAGACCCAGGTTTGATCCCAGGAAAAGCCAGTGCAGCTCAAACTCATGGCTACCTAACCTCAGTGAACTGTTGAGCTCAAAGCTTATGTCAGCTTTGCAGTCCTGTGTGCAGTAGTAGAGAGCAGGAATGTAGGTCAGGCATGTGAGACTAAAAAGTCTTCTGAGGGCATGTAATTTCTAAGAAGTCATCTTTAAACTCACTGAAAGCTCTGTTCTTCCTCTGACTTCCAAGAGAAAAAAATCATAATCATGTTTCATTGTCTACATGAATGAAGCTCTCAAAAAGAAAAATGACAATTTAAAAAAATAAAATATAGCTTCCTTGGTTTTTTTTTCTAGCTTATGGATAACAATGATGACATTTAGATTTGTCCTCAGTAAGGGTGAAGAGTAGTGGACAGTTTGCTAGCATCATAGGAGACATTAAAAAGGAACAGCACAGGCCTCTCCATCCTTCGGCTCAGTTGTTTCCAAAGACTAAAGCAATAGAGAAGAAAGCGCTGTGTAGAGTTTCTGAAAGACACACTTACATATCCTGTTCTATTTTATTAAAACCAAGAGTGAAACAGCTGTTGTTATCATAGTCATTTTATGTGAGCTCTGAAGAATTTCATACTAAAATCAAAGTATAGCCCCAGTAGACACTGTCTCAAGACAATTATATTACTTGTGACATTGCACATGTGTTTTAGTGTATGCTAATGTTGATGTGAGAGTATGCATATGTGTGTATGTATGTGGAGGCCAAAGGTCAAGATAAGGTATTTTCCTCCATCATTCTCTCATTTGACACTCTTTTTTTTCCTGCAATAGCCAACTTAATTGAGAGTATCAGACAGCTTAGGTGATCGTGTCACTGAATAAAATTTACAGCCACAAATAATGCCACATAGGTTGAGATGTGTTTTTCAAAGAGGTATATAAACAAATAGCCATTTGTAATGAATAATTTCAAGTGAACTCACTCTTATCTGCTCCCCCCTCCCCACGGCAGGGGCATAAAGTCACATTCCAAGAACAACCCATGTCAAAGAGGAACAAATTACGGGTTTTTCTTACAAGGTCTCAAATCTCACACCACTACATTAATGGAATTTGAGCCAACACTGAATATCCCATTAGTTGCCACACTAAATTTCTCTTTAAAAAAAAAATATTGAGTAACAGGAACTGGCTTTGGTTGACTTGAGTCACTAGGAGCAGAGAGATTACTAGCCTGGCCTAATCATGGCCTCCCTCCCATCCCCATGACTGAGCTGCCTTTTTTAAATTATCTTTGTTCTGCTAGAACTTCATAGTAAATGCAATACATTCTGATAATGACTCTTGATTTTCTCTTCTTCCAGCTTGCCACTCTTTTTTTTTTTTTTTGACATGGAGTTTCTCAATAACCCTGAAACTCACCAATTTATCTAGTCCGACTGGCCAGTAAGCTCAAGGGATGTGCTTGTCATAGTGGTCCCAGCACTGAAGCTATATAATAAGCACCTGTCCCTCACACTTGGCTTTTACATAAGTTCTGGGGATCCAAACTCAGGTTGTCACGCTCACACAGCAACCACTTTATCAGCTGAGCCCTCCCCAGTCTCCTATAGTTTGTGACATGACCTCATGACCTTCTGACAAGGCTAGCATTTTCATTTGATGTTCAAATGCTGATATTAATTCATTTACTGAAAGAACCATAGAAACAGTGCCAAGTGTGATTTAAATAAAAAACATGCCAAAGTGCTAAGCGTGTATGGACAACTTTATGCCTCTTAACATGTTCATCAACGATGGGACACATATAACAGGTGAAAACTCATAAATGCTATGCAAATCTCTCTTTAGCTCCAGTACTGCTATTAAAGTTTTATACTCAGCTGGTTCATGATACATCGTGGCTCACTGGCTTATTCTGTGCTGTCTCTTCTTTCCTCCAAGACATCAGAGCTGGTGGAAGTTCCTGAAGAGGCTGATGGACCAGGGGATGGATCTGACCTCAGGGCACGTAGCAACAGTGGTGAGTAATGGACTTCTCTACAGAGACCTGTAGAGGCTGTGAGGGCTGTGTCCATTTCTTTCACAGCGTTCTCATTCTCTGATAGCTCTGGAATATGATTTGGGTAAGAGGGTGGTGTTCTTGAAGAGAAGTGTGTATCCATTCCAGGCAGTCCCATGCTCTGACTCCGTTTCCCTTCACCCTGTCTCCTGTGTCCTCAGACATACAGGCCTGGTCATTAAAAGGCTTGGCAGTTGTTTGTAATCCTTTTATAAATGAGTTTTTCCTCCATTGACCCAGATTAGATCTGAAAACTTAACCTCTTGGACATCACTTTGTGCCATGTCTGAGACATCTAAATCAGGAGGTGGGCAGTGGTTCCAGTCAGAGAGTAGGATGCATTCCAGTCCTTGTAGAAGATTATTAAGACTCAAAAGCTCACTGTGGGTTATAGGAGATATCTCAGTAAGTGCTAGCCTTGAAAGCACAGGACCTGAGACCAATGTCTAGAAGCCACATTACAAAAAAAAAGTGGATGGTACCTGGGGAATGACAGAAAAGGTTGACCACACCAGCTTCTGAAAATCCTGGCACACATATACACCCATCTGTACCTGCACATATAAGAACATGCATATGAGTGTGCAAGTACACATCCCCACACACACAAACATGAAAAGAAGCATTATGGGGGCTGGATAATTGGGTCAGCGGTTAAGAGGGTTGACTGCGCTGTCAGAGTGCATACAGCACATACATCAGGATTGAATTTCAGCACTTACATCAGGCAGCTCATAAAACTACATGAAAATCCTGTAGTCTGATGCCCCCTCCATGCATCTATGCACACATACACACACACATACACACACGCACATATACAGGTGCTACACTAGTAGAAATATCACCTGCAAGGTTACAGCAAAGCCAGAAAGTCTCAGCTAGGACTTCAACCATCTGAAGACATTCTTAGCCTTTGGGTAGGTGTAAGATGTGGGCTTGTTTGTACATTTCAGATAGGATTTTGCTTCACAGTTCCAAGGGTATAAGATCAAACACAGAGGAGAGTGATAAATACCTACTAAGGAGACTAGAAGTTGCCCAGGACAATTTGGCTCCAGATCTGTTAGAACTTACTGTACCCAGTCCCAGAGATTAATAAGTTGATCCACCTTGTTGAACTTTTAACACAGGTGTGGCTATTTTTTCTGGAAACTTCAGTTTATGGGTTCTTTTTCATCATACAGGTAAATGGAGCAAACACTATTTGATCTTTTAACAATGTATAGCAGACACACAGTAGGCAGAATTAGAAAGAGCCATCCTGGCCCAGATCTATCTAGAAACATGTGCCTGCCAGCTGGATTTAGCCAGCAGCCCCAAAGTTCAGCATCTCAAAGACTAAGCCACCAGATCCATAACAACTTGCACATTGCATTCATGTGACAAGTCTAGTCATGCTGAATCTAATCTCTGTTGTCACCTGTCTGCTGGCTGCCTTCTTCAGTGGACCTGATGGCTCTGTACTGGACATCTGGGTCTCAGCAAGCCTTGCTCTGGACTGCATTTTGAGAGCATGTGATCTAGAGGCACTGAGTCACTGTTTTCTACCCCATCTCTAAAATGAAAGTACCATCATCATTGGAAGTTTCAGTAGGCTGGCTGCCCATCCCCAACAGGCCAACTAGAGAGATGGAGAACGGTAAAAAAGAGTGTGAGGAAAGTGGCCATGCTGGGAAAAGAAACAGACCCAGGGGCCCAGGGTGCAAATGTGTGTTTAAAAGGAGGGCAAGGTTTGCTAGAGGTATTGCTCAGTGGTTAAGAACACTTGCTGCTCTTGAAGAAGACAAGACTTCAGTTCCAGCACCCACCTCAGGCAGCTCACAACTGCCTGTAACTCAGGAGATTCATCGCCCTCTTCTTTTCTCCAAAGTCACTGTACATGTGTGTGTGAGTGTGTGTGTGTGTGGTGTGTGCACGCGCATGCGTGTGCATGGGCATACATGAAAATAAAATAAGTCTTTTAATAAAGGGCAAGAGGTATGTCATACTAAGGAGTAAGGAGTCTTGGTCAAGCTCTAATCCTGTCCACCACTGACCTACCATCATCTCAGCTTCATTCTGCATCAGTGCTCCAGTATTTTGTTAAGTTGTTAATCTGATATTTGCAAGAATACAGCCTCATCTTCATGGATGATTGTCCTCATCTGAGAGAGGTTTTGCTCTTCCTGGAGCTAAAGATGACTCAGGAGGAGTGTAAGGACCATTGTTCCCCTCCAAGCCTTAAGCCAGCTACAAATACACAAATGGAGTCAGGAACTCCAGGCTCTCTCACCTTGACTTTTGTTCCCTTGTGGGCCCAAGTGGAGAATCAGAGCTTGTTAGCAAAAGTAGCTTTTAAGTACAATTTCAATAACTGTGAATCCATCAGACTGCTGTGATCTATGAATAAGATAATGTTATGCCACCCACACACAATAAGCCAGGCTTCATCTCTAGCAACAGGCTTCTCCAGATAGCTATAGCCTTACGAGGCTTAGTCTTTGAAATATAGAACTAATATTGGCTGATATCAGGGTTCCTGGGTGTTTCAAGATGGGTTCTGGATTTTTGTGTCTCCAAACAAAGAACTAAGTAGAGAAACGTGTTTGCAATGGAACCAGAGATGGTTTGTTAAAAGAAAGGATGGGGAGGCTGACAAGAGCAGAGAGATAACTTAGGAACTCAGTGGTGCCCAGGACACAAAAGACTAGGGCTTTGCATGCTTCCTTTGCACAGCATGGACCATCTAGCTGTTACATGGTTCTTCCTACCACTCCATCCTTCAGGTGCTTCATGCAACAGTTTGCTCCACACTCTTGATTTATCTCAGTCCCTCATCCATGCAGGCTCTGAGATAATGGGGAGAAAGCATGCTGTTATGCTTTAGCTTCCTCACGGTCCTCTGGATCATGACAAGAAGGTGTGCCTTTCAGAAGTTCTGAATGGCACGTTTCATCGTGTTCAAAAAGCACAATAGTTCACATACATGTTATGTCTTCCAGTCAAATGTCATGCCAGATTTCTTGATGAAGGTCTCTGTCCACCCTCCTCCGAAGAAGGCTCAATTCATGCTAATGTCATCACTGCTAAGACTGCAGTCTGCACTCTCTCTTCTGAGTTGCCCTGGGCAAGTCAGATCCTGATCTCTGGTTCCAGTTCTCTTGAGTCTATCATAGATACAGACAGGGAAAGTGTTGACTCTCACGTTAGGCTTCACTGCTAAAGCTTCACTCATAGCAAAGCAACCTAAAGAGTGAGAAGCAATAAGCAGTGGTCTGTTTCTATGCCAAATGCTGGATAACAGCCTTCCCAGCAGCCTTCAATACCTGCACTCTCTCTGACTGGACTGATCATGGTTTCCCTGGCATAGGAGAAACAGGAGTGAAGACAGGACAGAACAAGAGAGTGAAGAAGAGAGGGAGGGAGGGGGAGTAGAAAAAAGAGAGGGGGGAAGAGACAGAGAGAGCTTTCATGCTTGAATTTACAGTCTGAATCCATGTTCTCTGTATGAGCAAAGCAGATAAGGATTCTTCTTTTAAACTGTCAAATGATATCAGGGCATAATTCATGCACAGAGGCAAAGGTAACTCCTGTCTAAGGAATTTAAATCCAGAATTCAAACACCGCCCACAATAAGCTTTCCAGCAAACATAATCTAACAATCAAAATTCACCAAACAAGAGAATGTGCTACTATCACACTAGAAATCCACTGTCATCCATTGCACCACAAAGACCACCTGAAAATGTGCTGCTATCAGGCAGAGGTAGCAAGATCAATTTATTTAAGATCTGAGCCTCAGAGGCATGTATGTTCATAATTATCACACAATTATATAGCCATTTGTTTAAAATGATAAATGTAATCTAGAAAATCTAACAAATATCAAATATGAAAATTAGAAGAAAATTCCAAAAAGAAATTCTAGAACATTGTAAAGTAGAAATGTCAGTGGCAAGTTGAATAGAGATTAGACACAGATGAAGAGAAAAATGATATCTAGAAACATAGCCAATAAAAACAGAGAATACCCAACAAAGAGCTGGAATATGATAGTAAATGTGTTGTGGAAAGAAGAGTGGACAAGTGCAATGTGTATCCAGCTGACACACTGGACCTGCACACACAGAGATGGGAGTAAGAGAACATTCTGTCTGAGAACTTACAGAACTAATTGAAGACATCTTTCCTCAGAGCCACACTCAGGCATCTCTGTCACACAACAGGACCGCAAAGACAGCAAAGTACTAACGAGGCTAAAAGGCAGATATACACAGAGAAAGGATTATACAAACAGCTTCTTACAGATTGTAACTGAAGCCAGCAGTCAAATGACATCTTTAGAATGGAAGAAATGAGGCAAGGAAGGAAGGAAGGAAGGAAGGAAGGAAGGCTCTTACCTGGATAAATCAACTACAACAAACACTGAACAAGAAGAAATGGAAAGAAAGAGTGGCGGGAGAGCAGGGAGGAGATCCGCGAGTAGAAGAAGCACTTGCCATCAAAGCCTGGAAACCTCAGCTCAATCTGCAGGTCTCACTGTGAATAAAGAAAACTGACCCCTAAAAATTGTCTTTCTACCTGCACATGCAAGCCACTTGCACACATCATACACACATGTAACAATAAATAAATAAAGTGACAAATGTATAGTTAAATCTAGGAAAACATATATTAGCTACCTTAAAAAAATGCAATAGTGCTTTTAAAATATCTAAAGTCCTGATCTGTAAATACATAATGTGCATTCAGTGATCCTGTTGTTTAAGAGAAGCTTAAAATATTTCACTTCAGATCTTATTAAAATGTGCTGTATTAAAAGATCTAAGACAACTACACAAGACATAATAAAATATAGCAAATTTCTTAAACTACAAAAGGTAATAAAAATTAAATGAATTGAATGGGAAGAAGGAGCCAACTAATAAAAAAGAAAGAAGTAGGAATTCTACCTGAGGTTTTCCTCCAGACTCCTTAACATGCACATGAGTAAGTATGCACACACGATGCTCGCAGGAATGCATACGTACATTCACATGCATGCACACACAAAATACACACATGCACACACACATACAGGCATACACAAACATGTATTCATACATGTCAATAAAAAGTCAGAAAACAAAATATGATGCAAAAAATGAGTATGATAATAATAAAGAGAAAACACTACTAACTTGTGAAGACAAGACAATAAATTCTGAGTGGATATTAAAGGGAATAAAATTTACAAGCTCTCAAAATTTTTAAGATGAAAAAGAGTAGGGAATCAAGATGCCATAATCAAAGGGAGAACATAACACACAGAAAAGAAAGACTGTCATGACCAAATTCTCTCCAAAAAGCTTGAAAGCTTTTCTAAATGAGCCAATACCAAAATCACCACAGTGCCTTCAGCCCAACTGCAGAGGGATGCAAGTGGAAATTGTGAGTTGTTTCTAATCCTTATAGAAACCAAATCAATATTTAAATTTTTGCATGACAAAACTACCAAGCCTGGACAATTTCATAGGAAAATTCTACCAAACAATTGAGGAATAGAGAAATGCCACATTACATAAACGCTTTCCAAGAAGCGAGAGAGCAGCAAGGAGGAAGGGCAGACGCATTCTCCAATGTGGTTTACGAGGTTATTACAATACTGACTTCAAAACCAAACAAGGCCAGGGAAGGGGAAATTGCTGGCCGCTCTCTCTTAAATATGGATGCAAATGTCTAAAGGGAAATTCTCATGAGCTGGACACAGCGATGTACTTTTAAAGGTACTACTGCATGATAACTACATTGGAATTGCACCAAGAACTCAAAGTTGGATTCATATCAGATAATTTAGTAATGTAAACTGGCATAGTATCATCTTTTTGAAAGAAAAAGAACATAGGTGTCACAAGTTGCAAAGTAGAAAATTAACGTCTTTACACACACACACAATTAAATAGCTAAAAATAAAAACTTAGGAAGAAGAATAAATGGTTTGGAAAATATATTTTAAAATTTCCACTACTCTTGGTTACATTCTGCTTTTGACTGCATATCCAAAAAAACTTTAAATAATTTTCTCAACAGCTTACAGGAATAATACACATTTTAAACTTGAAGATCTGATGGATATTCAATAGAGGGCTGAAATAATATGAAATTTAAAAACTGTATAATCATTCCTGACTGAACATTGTTGACTCCCTGATAATGACTACCTTCTTCAGACCATGTTTACATGTTTCTATTCAGTTATTTACAGCTCTTTTGGGAAGAATATAATAGTTTTATACTTACAGAACCAAATGGTTATACCAGGATTTGAGGAGATGATGTAATACCAGAAAAGAGTGTTGTAGTATCACAAATGAGACTCAGAGCCAAATATCAGGGAAAGGCTGAAATAACAGAGAGAGGAAGCACCACAGTCAATTCTCACCCAGCTGTCTTGCAACTTCCTCAGCCTCGCTCCTGGTCACTTCTGTCAGTCACTTCTGTTCTCTCTGGATTTCTACAAGCCCTTATATGTAACCTTGAACTCACAGAAACAGAAGTTCTGTCTCTGGAGTTGTGGGATCAAGGGTGGAGGTCACCGCTCCCTGGCTTTCCCTGTGCTGTGATTAAAGGTGTGTGTGACTAACTCAGCTATTTATCTTTGTATTTAAGATTTAAGAATTTCCTGAACTGTCTGCCTAGGATTTAACTGGGTGCTCTCTCCCCAGTATTCAGGCTTTATTAAATGTGTAATACATATCCACAGGGTGCTACTGGTCTCTGCCCTGTTTCAACAGGTAAACACCAAGTTTACTGCAGTCAAACTCTGTGGGAAGGGACCACTTAGCATGACTCAGTGCTGCACTTCTGGTGGCATTTGGGCATCTTGGGCATTCGTGTGCTAATGAAACTATCTGTAAATCCTAGAATTATATACTTAATACCCTGGAGAATTGAGATTCCTTAGTACTTCTGCAGGTGCTCTTGTTTTATCCCTCAGTCTATGTTATTAACAGTAGAGATGCTGGTGAGATAGATGCTCAGTGGGTAACGGAGCTTACCTCCAAGTCTGATGACCCAAGTTCAGTCCGCAGGCCCTACGTGGTAGAAGTAGACAACTGATTCTTACTAGTTGACCTCTGATTTCCAAAGGCACACTGGGGTGTGCAACACAACACACACACACACACATGCACACACAAAAAAAACCACACACACACACACACAGAGTGTAGATTTTACAAAACTAAATGAATGAATTAACAGTACAAAGAACCAGGACACCAATGAACCAAATTATATAGATTCCTGTAGTATGTACTATCCTGTGTTAATATCTTGTTGCTACTATAAAGGAAAAGAATGAAAATTAAATATTATTCTAAATGCCAAGCCATCTCAGTGGTAGAAAAATTTACAGACAAAAGCTGCTGCATAAACTTGGAACCTTCTGCCTCAATTTACTCTGAAAAATATCTGTCTAGTGAGAATGACAAGCAGGCCATGGTCACTGAACCAGATCTGGCAAGTAAAGTGTTGTATAAAGTTTCCCTGGCCTATTTGGGCCCGGAGGTTCAGACCTGACCCGCGGCGGCTTTTGACCCCCAAAGAAATGAATCAGACACTTATATTAACTTCATACTGTTTGGCCCATGTCTCAAGCACATTACTAGCTAGCTCTTTCATATTAATTCAACCCATTTCTATTAATCTGTCTGCCACGTGTCCCAGCCCTTGGCTCACCTGGATTTGTTACATGTTTCATCATGGGGTCAGATGGAGACTGACTAACTCCACCCTCCTACCTGCCTGTCTTCTGATCCTCCACCCACTTCTACAGTGCTCCACATAGGCCAAAACAGCTCCTTCCTTTATTTACAGCATACAGAGAGCATTCCACCACAGTAAAGCTCACTGGGTTTCTAGAATAACTTAGGGCAAGTGTGCATCTGGACAGCGAGAACTCTGGGCCAGTGTTGAACTGAATAGTGAAGACTCTGGGCAAGTGTGCATCTGGACAGTAAGAACTCTGGGAAAGTATGCATCTACAGTGAGAACCCTTGGCAAGTGTATATCTGGACAGTGAGAATTACAGGCAGGTGTACATCTGGACAGTGAGAACTGCCCATCTTGAGAGGCTTTATTATCAAGGCAATGCCTTCAGGCTGATGCCTGGCACACATGGAAGAGGATTACATACTCCAAAAATAAGCTCAAAGAAGACAGGGCCAGCAGCTTCAGTATGTTGGAAGTAAGCAGTCAGGGGATGTTCTCAAGTTTAAAGCTAAACCTCTAATCTTCAAAACAGCATATAGATACATTGAGAGCATCGTGATAGAGTCTGAAAATGCTGGTGCTTAGGAAAGGTTATGCAAAGGAACAGAATTGTCTTCTCAAGTGATTCCACACAGTGAACGTGCCTCTGCTTCTGACAGAACACTCTCATAGGAGGTCTAGTTTAAAACACACAAGTGGCCAGTGATGGCAGGATGTATCACTGAGTACACACAGACTATGGGATTCCAACTGGGGTTGGAAGGATGCTGCACGGGGAGGCAGGGGAAACATCTTAAAAGAAGAATGAAGGTAGGGAGGCAAAGAAGGGGATGGGCAGGAAGCAGCCAATGGTAAGCTCTGGTTCAGGGAATAATCAAAACTGCCCCCATAATGCATGTCCCCAAGCATGGCTACCAGACACACAGAACACCTGTGCTCTCTTTTCTCTTCCAGTGTTTACATATCCAGAAAATGGCACCGATGACTTCAGAGGCCAAGACAAGACCATAAACCACCAGGTATGTATAAATCACAGAACACAGATCAGGTTAGAGTTCCTGGATCAAACTGCCAATCATCACATGGGTCACAAAATACACAGGGCATGGTTTCATGTCAAATTTTTAAAAAATCATTTGGAGGAAAATGCAACATGTCTGACAAAATGTGCCAGTGAGGCATAATGTGACATCATATAGTAACACAGAGTAGAAGAAGCACAACATATAAAAAGTAAAAATAAACATTGTATTAATGATATGCACAATTTTCCATCATGTGTTACTATAAGTTAAGACATACTCTATAATGTGTTAACCACCAAATCTTATTATGATTACATTGTATGCTATGCAAGCATGTGTTGTTATATTAGATATGTCCATTCATATATACACATATAATTACAATAGATTCAAGCAATTATGGTTCCAGGTACCTTATAGTGGAATGAAAGGTCTATGAGATGGTTCCATGGGTAAGGGTGCCTGTTACAAAGCCTGCTGACCTGATTTCAGTCCCTGAAACCCACCCAATGGAAGGAGAAAACCAATTCTCTAAGTTGTCCTCTGACTGCCACATGTATATTTTGGAATACATATGCTACACACACAAATAAATAAGTGGAAAAACTCAATAGCAAGTATAAATAAACAAATATAAAAAATTAATAACAGGGTTCAAAGGCTTCAATATAGTTGTACAAGTTTTGTGTTTTATATTCATGAATTGAATATATTATATAATGCACCCAAGAGTACAATGTAGTTGTATATATTTAATATATCATTTTTAGATTACTATAAAATATAAATGTATCTATAGTATAAACAATTTTTTGGCTGGTGATAACAGCTAATATTTCTAGGACACTACAGGACTCCTTTATGGTCTAATAAATTGAGGACTATAGTAAAACTTATCTAACGGGTTTGGAGTGAAGTCCAGTTACATTAATACCAATAATAAAATTCCAGACAGGCAGTAAGGTATAAAAATTCTCAGCCTTTATTGTCAGATTTGCAAGATTTCAAAGTCAATAAAATGTGGTTCTATTGCATAAGCTACCAGTCCAATTCCAAAAGTCTATGCCTTTTCCTCACTGAAAATGGACTGATTGCCATGTGAATGTACATGGGCTCTTTGTTGTCCTCTAAATCAACTTTCAACCAACTGCTAAAAAGTCAGTGTTGGGGTCCAGAGATACAGCTCAGTGGTCGAGAGGCACCTCTTGCCTGACCTAGTTAGGACTGTCATTTCTGTGATAAAATTTCATGGTTTGCTAAGGCTTTCTAACATTGCCCTGGGGTAGCCCCACCCACAGTGGGCCAGGCCCTCCCCTGTCAATCACTAACTAGGAAAGCATCCTATAGGCTTGCCTACAGCCTGATCTTATGGAGGCATTCTCTAGATCAAGGCTTCCTTTTCCCTATATGTCAAGTTGACATATAACCAGGCAGCACAACTGACTTCTTGTCAACTTAACATAAATACATCACCATTAAGCCACAACCTTTCCTTTTTATTCACTCTCAAGATCTCACATTAAAAACATAAATAACTTTAGAAGTACTGCAGTCTTTACAAATGTGAACACATTAAAAGTTCACTCCCTTTAAAATACTCAGTTTCTGAAGTTCACAAAGAATCAATAGAAAGTTTAAAAAGATTTTTCAGTCTCTTTAAAAACCTAAAATCGCCTTTGAAAGTTCAAAATCTCTTTTGTGAGCTCCTATAAAAATCAGAATTAAGCTAAATACTTTTTTGCTTCAAGAGCAAAGAATAAGGACACAGTCACAATCTGAATAAAGCAAAAACCAGCCCCCAACAGTGTGAATAATTCAATGTCTAATATCTGGAATTCACTAATGATCTTTTGGGCTCCTCCAAAGTACTTAGGTTGCTTCTCTGGCTCCTTCCTCTGCAGCACACATACCTTGTCTCCTAGACTCAGGCCTGCAGGCTCAGTGGACTGCATACCTGCTTCTATCAGCCATCTCAGAGTACTGGCATCTCCAAAATGCTGGGGTCTCTTGTGCAACTGAGCTTCACTTTCCCCAGTAGCCGTTGCCAGGCTCTCTTCAGGGACTTCAACCCTGCCACAGTGCCAAGCCTCAGCTGTTTTCTATGACCCCTTCTCACCTTCAGACCCAGCAACACCTGAGTATAGCATGGGCTACAACCTTGGCAGCCTCTGGAACACAGTTTATATGTGCTGACTCTGGATCTTCCCAGATTTCACCTAGTGATGCTGGTCTCTTCTTAACACACAATTTTCTCAGCTCCAGCTAACCAGCATCAATTATCCCAGTAAAACAAAGGTTTTATGTCTGTGATCTTGATGTCTTGTTAACTTCAGCTGATTCTTCAGCCCCAGCTAACAAGAACCACAGATGTTTCCCTCTCAAACTTCCCAAGCCAGGCCTCCATCATCTGCACTGCTCTCAGCATCCTTATGTCCCAAGCTCCCACAGAACATTTCACCAGCCTAAAGTTCAAAATACCTTCCACAATCTTCCTAAAAACACATGGTCAAATCAGTCACAGCAACACCTCACTATTCTGGCATCAGCTTCTGTCCTGGTTAGAGTTACTATTGTTGTGATAAACACCATGACCAAAGCAACTCGGAGATGAAAGAGTCTGTTTGGCTTATACTTTCATATCACAGTTGATCATGGAAGGAAGTCAGGACAGGAACTCACAGGGGCCTGAACCTGGAGGCAGGAGCTGATGCAGAGGCCATAGAGGGGTGCTGCTTTCACGCTTGCTCATCCTGGCTTGCTCAGCCTGCTTTCTTATAGAATCCAGGACCACTTGCCCAGGTACAGCACCACCCAAACTGGGCCAGGCCCTCCTACATCAATCACTAATTAAGAAAATTCACTACAGCTGCATCTTAAAGAGACATTTTTCTCAATTGAGGCTCACTCCTCTTCAATGATTCTAGCTTGCATCAAGATGACATAAAAATTCCCTACACATCATCACACTTCCAGAAGACCCAGTATCTATATGAGGTGCCTTACAACCATCTATAACTCCACCTTCAGAGGATCCGATGCCCTCTTAGGGCCTTCATAGGCACTGCATATATGATGATGCACATAGGTACACTTAGACAAACACACATACAATTAAATAAACAAATGAATAAATCTTTTTATAAATATCTATTTGGGAAAGTAAAATCTATTTTATACCTGTTCATATGTTTTCCTTTTGACCAGAGAAAATGTTCTCACTTGGGGCAGAGAAGATGGCTCTGTTATCTGAAGTTCTTACTGCCCAGTCCTGAGGACCAGGGCTCAGATCCCGATCACCCATATAAAAGCCAGGCAGGCATGGAGGCCCAGTTGTAATTTCAGCCTCAGAAGATAGAAACGGAATCTGCAGAGCAAGCTAATGAGAGAAACTAGCTCTATCTGCAACCCTGAAATTGATCGAGAAACCTCACCTCAATAACTAGGGGAGAGAAGCGATTAGGATGAGTCCTAACATGAAAAACATCATCTGGAGAAAATAACTATTTCTGATGCATTCCAAGCTTTTCAAATCGCTTGTAGTGGAGTATAAGTCCAGAATCCAAAGTAAGACAAGAACCTGAGTATGGTCATGCATGCCTTTAGTTCCAGCACTAGAGAGACAGAGACAGGTGAATCTCTGTGAGTTCAAGGCCAGCCTAGTTTACATGAGTTCCAGGACAGCCAAGGCTATGTAGAGAGACGCTATCTCAATCAATCAATCAATCAACAATAGTAAGCTGAGGTTGTGAGAGAAGACTTAGTAACAGCTATTGCTGTTGACTCATGAGAGCCACACATGGGCCCTTCATGACAGTCCCTGTGCTCATGCCCACCTTGCCCACCTTCTTTCCTTCCCTCTCTGTTTCACTCTAGCGTTTTTATCTTCTCTGGCAGGAACCTCTTTCCAAAGACCCGTTACAGATGAACACCTACGTTGCCTTGTACAGATTTGTACCCCAAGAGAATGAAGACTTGGAAATGAGGTAAAAATAATTATGAAGTTAAAGTTAAATGAATGAAAGACTGTTTTAAAGTGGTTACTTTTCTATGTAAAAAAAGAAGAAAGTGGGGACAGTGAGATAGATGCCTCGGAAAGTAAAAGCAAGCCTTCTGACCAGAGTTCAAGCCCCAGAATACGTGATAAAGGAGAGAACTAACTCCCAAGGGGAGTCCTCTGACCTCCACACGCACACTGTGGTACACAAGTGCACACAGGCACACACATGCACACACACACATACACACACACAAATATTACACATGCATATGTGCACTCATACATGCACATATACCTACCCACACACATACATGAACATATACACTACATATATATGCACACATGCTCACATGCACACATAAACATATATTACTGCTAGCAACATAATAGCAATAATAATCCCATAGAATCATTAGAATAATGACTTGTAAATGTCTTTATGCATCCATCCATCTGTAGGACTAACATGCAACCTGCTTCCTGGGTTCTGTCCCAACTGTCTTACTCATCTGGTCCTTGGGGAAGCCAGAGTATGCACATTTATACTAGTCTGAAGGTGGTAGTGATGCTGGTCTGAGGCCACACTTTGCACGGTACTTCATTGATTGATGGCCTGTGGGATGTAAGAATTTCCATGAAGGTTAAGCACTGAACATACTTGACATTCAATGGAGTCTAATAGATAATCAATAGGTTTATTTAATTCCCAAGTTAGCACTGATGGAAGAGTAGAACTTCAGCTGTCAGGGTCTGTAGCCAGATATTAATCACAGGCAACTGATTGATAGGTTAATATTTATTAAAGGGGTTAATGGCAACTTACAATAGAAAAATAGGCAGGCAGAAGGCAGTTGGGACCATCCACTCAACAGAACAGGTCTTCCTTCCAAGCAATGGGAAAACAGAGCTGCAGAGGCACCCGATCTTTAAACTGTTCCCAGCTACGCTGCAAAGCTACAGCCTAGAAGGTCATAGGTGAATCTCATACCTGCACTGGCCAAGAGGCCTCTAGGTCAAGGTGATATACTTGATTCCCATTACAAGGGTCAGTCTCATGCCTCCTGTCTCCAAGGGATGTGCTGTGGGATATTGCTCTTGTACACTGTAAAGATTTGTTGCTCATGTTGGTTTAATAAAACACTGATTGGCCAGTGGGAAGTATAGACAGAACTAGCACACTAAGAGAATTTTGGGAAGCAGAAGAGCGGAGTGCAGATGTCAGAAGACACAGAAAAGGGAAGATGACAATGCTGCATTGATCAAAGGTACCAAGATATGTGGCTAAACATGAATAAGAAATATGGGTTAACTTAAAGTATAAGAGTTAGATAGTAATATGCCTGAGCCATAGGCCAACCAGCTTGTAATTAATATAAGCCTCTGTGTGATTATTTGGGACAAAGAGGCTGCAAAACTGCAGGTCAGGAACTTGGGGTTAGGCTGGGCCAGAAACTTCAAACTACAGAGATGCTTGGGCCTATTTAGAGCACAGTCAGGGTCTGCATACTGGCTTTTCTTTTTTGTTCAGATGATGACACTTGGATACTGTGATGAGTGAAGATTGGATTCTGAAGGACATTATCTGGGATTCCCAGGTGTTTGTGTCACCAAACAATAATGTCAGGGACACATAGTGGCACAGAGAATATGTCCCAGAAGAAAACAAACAAACAATGCCACTACTTTCAAGGAAATATAGATTAAGAGCCGGAGGAGGAGGTCCCTTGGGACCTCGGTCTGGCAGACTGGCACCTTACACACATCCTTCATGTCTGACAAGCTTTCCCATTTTCAGTTTCTCTGTGTGCACATGTCAGCCTTGACACTAAGGTGTTTCAGTCTGGTTTCTTTGTGCTGATCTTGACTTTATTCTCTACACTGCTGTCACAATGGTTCTGAGTTTTCTCCTTCACTTGGTAAACGTACCAGGATGAACTCATTGTCCAGGGATGGAAGCATTACATGATTAGTCCTAGAATGCTGGGAGAAGAGATAGCATTTTCAAGTGGACTCAGTTTCATCAGTGACAGTCCAAACCTCGGGATCATCACCTCTCTGGTCTTGGGACTGTTATGGGACCTTCAGGACATGGCCGACGGTTGACTATCTACTGACAAGGTCAAGAGTGTCAGTAGTACAATATGCTGAGTTCTTTGAGATTACCATTTGATGTTCGGAATTTACAGTGGAGTACTGGAGGTTGCTCAGTTGATAAAGGGCTTGTGTTGCAAGCACAGGGACCTGAGTTCAATTCCCCAGAACCAGCTTGGAGGAAGGGGCGGGGCAGATATTGTGACACACACTTGTAGCCACCAGAGCTTGTGAGGCAGAAATGAACAGACCTCTGGGACTCCATGACCAGCCAACTTAGTCTACTCAGAAAGTTCCAGGCCAGGGAGAGATCCTACCTCAAAAATCAAGGTGGATAGTCCCTCAGGAATGATACATAAAATTGTCCTCTGACCTCCACAATATACCCATGCACACACATGTGTACCTAAAATAAAGCTGAAAGAACTCCCTATTTGCTAGACTCACAGCTTTGTTAGACCAGTATTCTGAATTCTGCAGATTTCTAACAGTAATTACAGAGCAATACTGAATGTTACCAGGGACACTGAAGAGTGTCTGGCTTTGGGCTGGCTGTCGTAACTCTTGTGTGTTTATTTTTTGTTGGTTGCAGGCCATTAAAAGCCAAGATGTCTGGTCACGACTCCAGCATTTACAATCTGCTTGCAAGCAAGCAGAGCTATTCATTCCCAGAAGTGAAATGCCTGAATTTTGTAGGCTGCAAGATCAAAACAATAAATCATACTTACTTTTACTTATTTATTTACTTAACTTTTTTAAATCAAGGCATTGTGGGTTCCTATCTCTAAAAAGCCAGGAGCTTGCTTAGTATATTCAAGGCAATACTGAGAGGATTGAGTATAATTCCTTTGATGAATTGGGACTTTGTGAATTATCTTTTCCTCTTCAAACCCTAAAGGGAAAAAATTATTTTGGTAAGATACTGTTCTTAACTGCCTGCATACCTACCCTGGGCAGCATTCTGGGTACCTTTCTTGAGCAGGAAAACAAAGAAGTAACATATAAGTAATGCTAAGAATATGAATTTGGGGACCAAAAAAAAGGTCCAGATGTCAAAGCCCCAGCTATCAAAAGTCAGAACAGATGAGTCATGATTTCAGCAGATGCCTTAGTGATCTGCCTGTTAACAAGGAAAGCTTCACCCACAAGAGGCCAGTGGTGGAGACCTTTCCAAGGTCCTCCATATTAACTTACTTTCCTCCTGGCACCCGCAGTCTCTGGATTAGGGTGTCACCCTGTCACTGCCTCCCCAAAGCTCTGTCCCCAAGGAGAATGAAGTCTGTTCCCTGGCATTCAGCCAGCCTGAGAGGCTTCCCTGAACCTCATATCCAGAATGTGTTCAATATTCATTTTCTACTTACTAACATAAAGCCTAATATGTCCACCCCTCGCATGTATGCCAGGTTGTTGTCAGAGTGCTGCCTGGTCTCTGTGTTCCACCCTTGTGAGCCCCTGCTGTCCACCATGGGTGGAGCATAGATGATGTGTCAAGGCCACAGTGAGTCAGGTGTAAGGACCCCCTACCCTGCTTCTCATCCAGCCACAGAGCACAAAACCTAACTATAAAGTTCAGCTCCCACTTACTGAAAATAATCAAGCCTAGGCTTCTAGGATGAGGTGGTTACAAAAGGAAACAATATCCAGGACACTGTAGAAACTTTATCATTTTAATTCCCATGTGCTCCAGTTTTGTATTTTCTATTTTGTTGTTGCTGTTTTGAGACTGTGCCTTACTCTGTAGCTCAGCTGGCCTCAAAATCAAGGTCTTCCCGACTTGGCCCATAGGTGCTGGGCTTACAGGCATGTGCCACTGTATCTGACTGCAAGAAAACTCCAAAAGTAGATTCTTTATTTCCAGAATAGAGAGATCAAAAGAACAAAAGAATAAGGGAGAGAGAAAGGCAGGCAGACGAGACAGACGACATGAAATCACTACATGCGTAAGAATGCAGAGCGTGTTACCATGTGGCCTAGGTTTAAGTCCTAGGCAGGTCATTCATGCAGTTACATGACCCCACATGTCTGGAGGAACCACACAGCTGTCCTTACTCCTGAACACGCAGAAGGAGCCTCATAGTGCCCATTTAGCATCAAAGCCCTGGTGTCTCATTGTGTTTGGACTTAAAGCACTATTTTGTGGAAACTCAAAACATGTGCAGCTTCATCCCTACTGGCCTCTGCATTATCTCCAGTCATTTCTTCCTTCCACAAAAGGACCATAGCCCCATCCAACAGGGGAGCTCTCCTTTCTGTAGTCCTTGTTAGCCTGGTTACCGTCCATCACACACACACACACACACACACACACATATACACACTCATATACACACATGCACACAGATACACTCAAACATACACACACAAACATATTTACACACACATGCATACACATAAAAGTACACACACAAACACAAACACACATATAGACAAACACAAACATACACACATATACATACATACACACACATAGAGAAACACATAAACCAAAACACACACACATACATACATACACACACATACATACATACGCACAGACATAAACACACATACACACACATAGATACACTCAAACATACACACACAAGCATACATACATAAACACACAGACATAAACACACATATATACACACACACAAACATACACAGACATACACACACACACAAATATACACACACATACACACACATAGATACACTCAAACATACACACGCAAGCACACATACATAAACACACATATATACACACACACAAACATACACAGACATACACACACAGACATAAACACACATTCATACATACATAAATACACACACATACACATACACACACATAGATACACTCAAACATACACACAAACATACATAGATACACACACAAACATACACACACAGACATACACACACATGCATACATATACACACAGACATAAATACACATATACACACACAAACATAGACGCACATACATACATACACACATTCATATACACACATACACACTCATAAACATACACACATACATACACACATACACATTCTCTCTCTCTCTCTCTCTCTCTCTCACACACACACACACACACACACACACACACACACACACACACATACCTGTCTCCCTCCTGACTGTCTATACCCTCTCAGTCCTACTTCAGCATCCCTTGGTTGTGGAGCATCCTCTCTCGGTGACTCTATCTGAATTATTTCTTTCAGAGAACTTACTGCATCTTATGTTCATTCAGTTCTGGAATTATTTTGCTATATCTGCCTACCTTGTAAACTCCCTTGGGAAGCTCTACCTTCAGCAATCAGGATGTAACTGACCCCAAAGTCTCTACTCCTGTGAGGATGAGAAGTTTGCAAAACAAAGGCTTAAAGTTGTTTTTCTTATTCACACCAGGGCACCCTTTGTTTTTATTCTGTAGGCAAAACCAATATGACTTTGCCAGATTGCTCTTCCATGGAATAGTCAAGAGATGTAAATGGCTGAGTACACACAAAGTAGTCAGAAAGAATAGAGAGTAAATAAAAGAATGAAAGGTTCAAATACATATTTTGGTGACCGTGTAGTTTCTATTTTAAAGAATCCACTTTAACTTTCCACATCTAAGTCATTTTCATTTTTATTACATCTCTTCAAACAGATTTATATGATAATGGACATTTTTCTTCAGGTGAAGAGAATAAATGGCAGTTTTGTGACAGAGAACAGCTTAGGAGCCAAGACAGGCAAAGAAGGAATTGCTTTTTCAATATTATTAAATTCTAAGGAAGATATAAATTAATGGCTATGCATGACAAAATGCCTAAATGGAGAGAGTTTCAGAGAAAAACACATCCCTTTAACACCAAATAAGGATTTAGAATTGTGAATCACCAGGCTCCTGGAAACATCAAGTCTCTGACATTCCATGGCTGAATGTGAAAGAAAGGGATCAAGAGTCTGGTTAGCCACTGTCTAGAGAGAGCAAGCAAGCATGAGTCTGGTTAGCTAATATTTGCAAAGATCCCTGGAGATGAATGGACTGGATTTATCTCTGCTGCGTTTTCTCCTCTGAATTTCAACACTGACATTGAGTTGAAAGTGACTTTAACCAATGTATAGCTTTTTCCAAGATATATTCTCAAGGAGCTATCCCATGTGTTCAAGGGGTCGTAGTGCTGGGCAGCATAGGAAAAACAGACAGAATTTACAATCCAGTGTGAGGTGCTGGACAGGGAACATTGTTGGGATGCTCCAGCACACTTCAGATGGGGAAGGCTCTACAAGGAAGCATACATAGGCACTCGGCGTGCAGAAGTCTGCTTGTGAGACTTTGGCTTAAGCTCCAAGACTAGAGAAATTCAGTAAGAAGCACAAAGTAGTGGCCAAATGCCAACCCCCATTACAGAGAAGGTCCTGAAAGTTCAGGGCAGAGGCACAGGATGCCAGCTGCTGATTCTTTGCCAGTGACACAGCTTGTGGTTTTCTGTCTTCTGGGAGACTTGGCAGGAGGACCAGAATTAAGAATATGGGTAGAAAGTAGAGGCTGGGACCTGAGCCCAGGGAGGCTGACCACAATAGCTCTGTCCCAACCTGTCCTTAACACCCTATGTGAATGTCAGTCAGCTTCCTCTCTGAAAAAGATGAGGGTCTAAGGAAATTGCATTTTTAAATATGTATATTGAATATACGTGTATGTGAGAACATTATGTGTTTGCAGGGGTGTGAGTGTATGTGGATACATGTGAGTATACATGTACATGTGGAGGGGAGGGAATAGCTTTGGTGTCATTTCTCAAGAACTGCCTGCCTTTATGTTTACTTTTATTTCTTGCAACAAGTCTCACTCTGGCCTCAACTCCCCAAATAGGCCGAGCTGGCTAGCCAGGGAGCCCTAAAAATCCGCTTGTTTCTGCCATACCAGAATCAGGATTACAAGCATATACCACCATGTTCTGCTTCATTTTATTAATGTGATCTCTGGGAATCAAGCTGAGTTCATGATCAATTAAACTCTCTCCCCGGCCTTAATTTTATCTTTCATTGAAACATAATTGCATGTATTTGTTAGATATATATGGTAGTTTAGTAAATATACATAGTGTATATTGATTGAATCAGGTAATTGTCACACTTAGCACCCTAAAGATTTATTGTTTCTGAGTTGCGAATGTTAGAAATCATCTCTAGTAACTGTTTTTTCTTACTTTTTTTATTTGAAAGATTTTTTCTAATATACCCATCACAGTTCCCCTTCCCTCTCCTCCTCCCACTCACTCCCCAGCTTCCCCCAACCCACTCCACCATCCACTCCTCAAAGAGGATGGGCCCTCCCATGGGAAGTCAACAAAGTCTGGGCTAGGCCCTCTGAATGTAGTGACAGGTGACAGTTGTGTGGCTTGAGCAGCCATTGGGACCTCTGCCAGGGAGACCAGGGTTTATCCCTAGTGCATAAACTGGGTTTTTGGAGCCCATTTCCTCTAGAGGGAAACCTATCATAGCCTTGATATGGGGGGGAGGGGGGAGGCTTGGTCCTGCCTCCACTTGATATCCTAGTGACTATTTTTAAACATAAAGAGTGCCATAAAGATAACCATTGCTGACCACAGTTACCCCCTGTGCTGCAGAACTTTGGAAGCTTGACCTTCTATCCCTGCATACCTGTACCCATCATCCATCCCCCTGGATTTGTTGTTGGGGCAGTGAGCTCAGACAATGCCGTAACATATCTTGAGGTCATCATGCAAATTGCTTTCAGCCTGTGGTCCATAGGCTGTTCTCATGATGAATTAATTGCTCCAGATAATTTTACAGTGCAGATCGATCTGGGATTCTTCTACAAATATGTAGTGAGCATATATCCTAATTATTCTTTGACTCACAAATATATAAGAGGACTGGTAGGATGCCACACCTGGTTCAGAGGGAGCCCAGTGTGTCACATGATGAGGACTGCTGCTGGGAATTTACAATTCAGCACAAGAACAGCCACAATTCATGGGTATCCCAACTAGATTGTGCCAGGCACAATCCTCTTGCATTTCTACGAACAGTGATAATCGCATTGTTATAAGTTTTCTATGACTTTTATGAAAGTAAGAATAACAAAGCTATTGGAAATGAAGACAAGGACCTGGTTATTTTGTCCATTTCTAGGTCTTTCATGATTTTTCCCAGAATTCCTTGAGTTCTTTTAATAAAGCTTTGAGGTTGTCCAAGGCAACAGTATTTTAGAGGAGAAAGCTGTTTGAAACAGTAAAGCCATTGGTTATAAACCCTAAGAATCTCATGGAGAATGTTATTAAAGTGGAGATTCTTGGGGACACACCAGACCACACCCTAAGTCAAATCCTACCTGGAAATCCTTGTGGTTAATTATTCAGCTGGATTTTGATTATATTCTAGATACAATCTGCCTGGGGAGACAGTTCAGGCCATGAAATGTTTGCCTTATACCCATAAGGATATGAGTTCAATGCCCCAAACCAATGTAAAAACAAAAATGGAGCACATCATATGCATTTGTAATCCCACCACTGAGGAGGTACAGACAGCTAAGTGACCTTCATCCCAGAGAGAGACTCTGTTTCAAAAAACAAAGGAGACCCATATACACACACAAACACACACATCTCCACTCTATTGTCCTTCACCAGTTATGTACACCCTGCATAAAGTAAGAAAGGAGAAACGCTCGGGATTTTTCCCAAGAGCGAAGAAGACTCCCCCGATGTCTCATTTCCATCTTCTAAGTACATTACTGCTTGGCAAATGCATCAACTTAATTAAAACTAAATGTAATTCTAATGCACCAATTTGATTTAAAAATAATCTTCACAGTCGCCAGGACATCAAAATCCAATTAAGGCTATTTGAGGAAAGTCTCCGATGCATATTATGTTGTGAGGCTGCACTGTGTCAAGAAACCCAGACCTTCCCGCATGTTGCTAATGTGTTTATCAGCCCCTTCTCACTCAAACGCCTCTCCCAATTAGGTTCTAGAGAGCGTGATCCATAGCAGTTCAGGAGCATCTCCCCAAATCTTCCAAATGGTCATGTAGCTGAGTGTTCTTGCTAGAATGTGGAAGAAAATGCAAACAGCCTTAAGGCTCTCAGGTTTAAAATAGAAACCAAACTGCAGGGTCCTGAGCATTCTGATGATCCGATCATGTGCCCAGACTGTAAACAACTCTGGACCAGACTAATGAAGATTGAGAAATGAGCCTGGTGGGGAAAAAAATCAACAGTAAATCTCATATGAACACAGTAATTTGACTGGTTTCCTTTGCTTTTCCCTTTGGCTGAGACTTTCAAGGATATCTGTTTTGATTGAGTGGTTGTGTTGATGGAAGCTCATTGTGGACTTCTCTTTGTCTAATGAATAGACTAGGATGTGAAATATTAAAACTGTCCAAAATGTCTGCAGAGTGATATGGGCAACTCTCATGCATTTTGATAAGCCATGAGTAGTTTTAGAAGCAGTTTGATATCCAGCAGTTAGCCAAACCTGATGTAAGTAGTCACATCTCTCTGCCCCTAGTGACTTGTATAAAACTGTGCCTGGCCACACCCATTTCATACCCTGGGCATTGTTCTGGATATCTGCTATTTTCAACATTACAAAAATACCACTGCAAAGAGGCACTGGTACAGTTGAATACTATGCCCAACTTTAATATTATTATGTGGTCAGAAGGGTTGGAGAGGGAAAGTATTAATGCAATTTAGTGTTTGAAAATAAAATCCAGTGTCTTACTCCCTACCCCTTCAATGGCCCACGCCTTTCATGTGGGATTCTAAGTTCTGAGGAGGCTTTTCTAAGCCCCTCCCTCTCCTTATCTCACTTGTAGAAAAATAATGTGCTTGTCTGAAAGGAAAATAGAGGCTCCCTCAGAAGCTGCTGTGTTACACTCACCCTGAGGTAAGGGAATGGAGACTTCAAGAAATCTCGGCACGTCTGTGCTTCTGGTCCACAGTCAAAACCTGAAAGTCATGGCACTCAGAAAATAGGAGCTTGACTTCCTAGAACCTTCTCTGCTATTCAGGCAGAGATAGAGGAGTGAAGATCATTTTCTGACTTCCAAATAGAAGGCAAAGATGGCCCAAATCCTCCTGCTGTCCTAACAACAGAGTGGTTTGTGAGTGCTTAGCAATAAGAGCATCTCCATTCCTAAAAGCCTTTGCTCCACATGGGCCATGGGGAGAGATTGACAGTAGGACTTTAGACCAACCTACCTGCCTCTAGGAACTCTCATCCCTGAAGCATCAAGCCATCTTCAATAATAGCTTCCAGAAGGTTCCATGTAGCCAGCCATAGATCTGTGCATAATGTATTTGTTGAACAGGGGTCATCCTCAGAGAGACTCTAAGCGTTAGACTTCTAGTGTCCCCAGATTGATGGGCAAGGCTCTTTCTATAGAGTTGTTCGGTGAGGTGTTTTAATTTTTTGATGGTGGAATGCAGTACACTGAGCACCATGGAGGAAGAGAATGAAGTTAAGAAGATTGGAAAAGAAAACGTGCAATAGTGAATGAAAGGCTGTAAGGAAGGGCTGGCCATGCAGGGTTTGTACTCAGGAGTTGGGACAAGGGCAAGCTCATGTGCCCCAAGACGGGTTGGTTTCAGGGGCTCCCTGCAGTTTGCCAGGCTCCAGAGCTTAGGGACTACCTATCATCATCGGTGCCTGCCCCTGGGTGAGAGATCAGAGTTGTAACATAGTGAGATGGAGAAAGGAGCCCAGGAACCGGCAGTAGCTGGAGTAGGAAGTTAACCGGGTGCTTAATAAGGAGAATTAAGTGAATTCCAACTGAACCCTCAAAACTAGGCCAACACACTTTTAAAAAATCAAACAGACTGGGGCTGGAGAGATGGCTCAGCGGTTGGGAGAACTGACTTCTTCCAAAGGACCTAAGTTCGATTCCCGGCATCCACATGGCAGCTAACAACTGTCTGTAATCCCAAGATCTGATACCCTTACACAGTTATACACGCGGCAAAACACCAATTCACATAAAATAAAAATAAAATATTTTTTAAAAAATCAAGCAGACTATACCACAGTGAGGTTTTACTATAACTAAAATGCCAAAGCGGCTTATGCCACCAGTCACTGGGAGTCATCCCATAAGCAGGGTCAGAGATAGAATCTTTAAATCATGCTTTACCCAGAGAGCAGGTAAAGAAAGTGCATAAAAATTCCAAATAGGGGTCCTTCCACTTCAGCTTTAGCCAGAGGAAGGAGTAGACACAGAGGCCGTCATCCTGGAGTTGTTTCTTGAACCAGGATGTGCTCTCTGCAACCTTGTCTGTGAGACTGTGACTTGGGTGTTTTTCTTTTTATCATCTCCTTCCCAAGTGGCGGCAGTTTCTGAACGCACCAAAGTAGCTGGGTCTCACTTTCTTCCAAATGGCCATTTAGATTGCTTCTAGATTAAATGCTAACTCAGAGCAAACCATTGGTGTATTTCTGGGCTGCTTACTCTGTAAATATACGAACTCCCTTAATACAAAGTGGGGGGTACTTCTATAGGACGAACTCTAAAGGTGCCCTTGCCTGTCCCCCCATCACTACTACACCTCTAACATTGTATATCCATCCAGATTTACCTCCTAGCTCCCAATGAAAAAAAAAGTCAGAGTTCATTATTAGGAAAGATGCTCTCATTTCGTGGTAGTATGAACAGGCATGTGAACAGAGAAGATTCCATCAGCTTTGGAATCACAGGCAGAAAGTTGTCTTGGCTTTGAGTGCAACAGACACCAACATTACCTATTTCTGCCAGAAAAAACAAGTAGTCTGACTAGCCTCTGTAGGAGTCCATTCCTATGTGTCTCTACTATTTACTTCCATCATTGACCAAAATAATGTGTGGTTATTTATATTGTTATTAAATGCTTTGTTCTCTGATTGCTTACTTATAACTCATCTTTTGCATGGGAATATAAATTCTCAGCAAGGATTTTATTCTGCAATGTGTTCCTGGTGTCTAGTAAAATGGCTCGCTCAGAATCTACCTTCTGTAGAAATTTGTTGAATAAGGAAGTGAATTTTTGAAAAAGCAAAGAATAAATGGATCAATGTAACACCCTTCACTTACCAAGCACTTTTTTGGCCCCTGGTCAAGATCTTTTGTTGGAAAAGACAGAATCCTCACCACACTGTCAGGGCATATATGTTATTTCACATAAAATTATAGCTGATATTCCAGTGTGTGCCTTTTTCAGGTGGGCACTTCAGTTAGCACAGGGAAGGTGCTCTTGACACTGTCTATTTCTGAGCACTTTAAACAGTAGGTCTCTAGCTGGTCTCTGATACCAAAATTTAATGCAAGCATCTTTCTCTCTTATCCTTAAGAAAAGCATATCCTTAGTCTCCCGCTCCATCCCCTACTTACAGCCTCTGTAAAACCATCAGCAAAGCCTTTGCATTTGATACTGATGTTTGGTTTCTTAGGTTATGGGGTTAAATAAAATCTGTTGGAGCTTAGCAGATTTTTCTACAATGACTTTCATCCATGGTGCTTATTAAATCCCTCACCTGAGAAAGAGTGATTTTCTTCCACCATCTCTCTTTCAGTGGCATCAGTAGGCAGCTGTGACTCTTAAAATGGCAAAATGTCACTTGTATTTACTGCTGCAGGGCTACTGTAACAGAGTGGGCAGAAACTGTGACTTGTGCCTGCATTCTTAATCTTTTAATGATCCATCCCTTTCATAGGAGATTCTAAATCCTGAAGCGCTCATATGAATTGTAGAAAATTAATAAGTTTTGTAAAAGGAAAACACAGCAGTTCCAACAGAGGCAGAGGTCATGGGTCAATGAGCTTCAGAAGAAGAAAAGGACCGGGGAGATGGTTCAGTGTCTACAGTGCTTAAGGTGAGGGGTGAGGACCTAGGTTCAAATCCCCTAGGACTCATGTAAAACCCAGGCATGGTAGAGCATGTCTGTAAGCCAAGTACTCCTAGGACAAGATGGGAGGTGGAAACAAAAGAGCATCTGTGAGAACTCCTGGAGGAAGCTGGCTTTGGATATGCGATGCTCCAGTAAACAACAAAGGACTCTGTCTTCAGTAAGGTGAGGGACCAATACCCAAGGTTGCCCTCTGCTTCCCATACATTCAGTATGGCACCCACACATGAACACACACATCATACATGCACACATAGACACACAAAAGAAGGAATAGGAGGAGGGGGAGAATGAGGAAGAAGAAGAGAAGGAAGAGGAGCAGAGAAAGGAAGAAGAGCTCTGGAGAAAAAGAGCCCACCCATTGATTGTCACCACCAAGAGATTACTCATTGTTTCAGCGTGGCTCCTTGGAATTCCATAAAAGCCTTTCTCATGAGAAAGCCTTCCCAACATGAGGATCCATGATGGGAGTCTTCTAGCTCTCTCTGAGCTGCCCTGGAATAAATCTGTTACCTTCCACTGATCTCTGTCTCCAGAGTATTCTGTGGAGCAGCCGGGGAGTATGATGCTTGGGTATCAGTCACACTGAAAGTCTCTGGGTGAAACAGATATTAACTGAGACTTGGCACTGAGAGCAGAAGAGGTTGAATCCAAATAGCAAAATGGGCACAAAAATCCTCTCTGTTCCTGTTCCAGTGCCTAAGAATGTCAAACATGAGATTTTTAAAGAGTGCTTCTAGTACCATACAAATAAAGACCGCCAGGAGAGGACAATCCTTGGGAAATTCTTGGCAGGGAGCAGCAAACCCAGGCAGTGTGAAAAAGTGGTCAAAAGCCAAAGAATGGCAGGCTGTCGTGGCATAGCCTCGGCATCTCAGCATCAGGAGGCACAAAAATTCTGTTTGCTTTCCATTTTCTTGGGGAGGAGAACAGCCAGTGAAATTATGTTTGTTTTATTTCTATTTATTTTAGGATTGTTTGAGTGGATGAAAAGCTATCTGACATTGAAGTATGTTTTCCCTTCCTCATTTTACTTCCCCTCCTAACTCATCCACTCTTCATTTTTAGGCCAGGAGACATGATCACTCTTCTAGAAGACTCCAGTGAAGACTGGTGGAAGGTAGGTATTTTGGTCTTTAAAAAGAAACAAGAATCCTTTGGTTGTGACAGTAACAATAAATGTTGCATTTGCCGCTGAGTGCCTTTTCTTCCATTTCAGGGAAAGATTCGGGACAGGGTTGGTTTCTTTCCAGCCAACTTTGTTCAGAGAGTAGAGCAGCATGAGAAGATTTATAGGTGTGTTAGAACCTTCATTGGCTGCAAGGACCAGGGACAGATAACCCTGAAAGAAAACCAGGTAAGCAAAGTAGAGAAGCATCACTGCACACACACAAACTGGGACAAATGGGGGGACCAAGGGTGCCATTTGAGAAAATATGATTGGGCCAATGGTGTGGGATAGGTAGAATCCAACATGCAAAAAACAAAAGCCAGGAAATTTGCTATTTAGTTAGTTTTTATTGTTGTGATAGAATACCACAACTAAAAGTAATTTAGGGCAGAAAATCTTATTTTAGCTTGAATTTTTCAGAACATTAGAGTTCATGACAGCCCGAAAGACAAGAGGTGGGGAAAGCCTGGTGTCGGGGCAGAAACGGGATGATCACATTTCATTCCCAACACAGGAAGCAGGGAAGCGGGAAAGAGAGGAGGAACTGGAGAGGGAGAGAGAGATCCTTAGAACCCTTCCTTTCCCTGGGGGAGAAGGGACCCCCAGGGAAAAGCAGATAACAAAACTGGCCATATTACCCCATTGCAGGTTCACAAAGAGACCCCATCCCTGTGAATAAAGCAGAGAAGATGCTTAACTTCAAATATATATAACGTTTAGGTACCTATGTTTTCTTTTCACATGCCCTGTGAATTGTATGGATTAACCATGGAGTGTTTCTATTTTACAAAAGAAGAAACAGATTCCAGCAGAGGTTATGTGCCTCGCTCAGGGGCACATGAGAGTGCCAGGCAAGAATACACAAACATGGGCCTCCACACCCACGTCAGCACTTCTTCTGAGCACATTTCCACCCCTAGCCCCCAACCCCGGTGTAATATTTTTATTAGTTATTCGGGGTGACATACTGCACCCTGATCACACCCACTTCCCCTTCATCTCGGGCCAACCCTCCCACCCTTACCCACACAAGCTGGCTCCCTGCTGAGAACTTTGCTGTCTTCCAAGCTTTGGATGCTTCATCACCATGCTGTACCATGCTCTAGCCACATCTCTGAATGCCATGCACACCCCACATCACAAGTGCATACTTCTCCTACTTTGACTTGACTCACAGAAGACATGGGCTTGCATAAGGGGATGGGGTGACTGTTAGGTTTTATTTTCTAGGTACAAGAAACCCTCTGAGCTGAGCAAGTGGTGGCCCCATCTCAGTGTGTGGGAGGTAAAGCAGGAAAATCAGGAGTTTTTGGACAGCCTGAGATATCTGAGATCAAACAAAAGCCTTAATTTGAGAATATTATTTCTAAATCTGAGCATGGCGGAACACACCTTTAATCCCAGCATTCAGAAAGCAAAAGCAGGCCAATCTATATGAGTCCAAGATCAGCCTGGTCTACATAGTGAGTTCAAGGCCAGTCAAAGCTACATATATAGTAAGATCTTACCTCCAAAAATAAATCAATGTTATATTAATAACAAACAAAAAATTCAAACTTGATATCCACTTTAAGTTCTTACATTATTAATTTATGTGAAAATTTTCACAGCCTCTTAAAGAAATGTCATATAGTAGGAAAGTCATTGATGCCCAAGTCATATAGAAATGGATCTTTATCATGTGTGGTTTTGATAGATACCTGTAAATGTCACCTAAGAAATCACTATAGTAGCATCTTCTCAGTGTAGACCTGAGAATTCAGTGTGGCCACCTGTATAGAGACAGCATGATGCTGGGACACCATGAATATTTAACAAAAGTCATTACCCACCATCATAATTCAGAGCAGATCTCAATGGGGACTCCATTTGCAATGGTGAACACCAGAGTAAGGCATCCCACAGGCAACAGAAAATAGCCAGTGTGATATTTATAACTTTAAAAACATAAAAGACAAGTGGTCATTAACAGAGAAATAGAAAATTGATTCTGAAAATAAATGCAATACTTTTTTATTAAATCACATTTCTGTTTCTGAGGTTAATCTTTCATAATTATTACATTGTTTATCCACAGAGCACTTGTTTCCACATGGAATTAAGTTATCCATTATGAACACATAGGAGTCTGCCTTGAGAGGATGAATTTCCTTCATTTTTTAAACTTAAAAGGAATTCTACTTAATCAACTTTAAATTCATTTAAAATATTTTTATAATGCCATCCATGGCTCTGTCATAGCTCTAGAACTGTTCTCATAGATTCCTGGTGCTGCTGCAAAAAAGTTAAACTAGAAATGTTTAGATTATAAAGAAAATTTATTATATGAAAACTTGGAAAACAATATTTTTAAAGATAAAAGAATTTAGTAAACACAGCAATTCAACCATCAAGTTATTATTAGCATTAAAATCCTTGACATTCTATGTCAAGCCTTCATTTGAATGCATAGTTTAATATTATATTTTATTTAGTCTATCTAATTATATTTAGTTTCATCAAAATATATTTTTTTACAATTGTTCAGTGGCATAATTTGGCACATTGGCCAAATTTGGTAATTTATGATTTTTATTATATGATAAGGTTTAAGATTTTACTTTTATCTTATTTACTTGTATATATGTGTTGGTATGTGCATGAGTATAGTATTCATGGAACCCAGAAAGAAGGCAGCATCCAACCCCTTGAAGATAGAGTTACAGGCGATTGTTTAGGCTGATAATGGGGACTAGGACCCAAAAGCAGTATGAACTATTAACCACTGAGTCATCTCAGTCCCAATTCTGTTTTTTAATATCTTATTTTAGAATTTGTCTGCACCAGAGCTGGGAACAAAATGCCTGCCTAAGATATTCAAGGTTCTGTCTTCTGTTTCTGTACTTTTTTTAATCCTATAATGGTTGGGTTAAGTCATTTCAACAGAAATAGTATGGTCTGCAAACCTAAAATGTTTACTTACCCTTTACAGAACAAGTTTGCTAACCCTGATCTAGATATACAAAAATGTATTTAAATATGTGTTGTTCCTGGACATTTGAGAGATTTTTATATTTTTAACTATTATTGATAACTACAATGAATAGCATTAAACTTAAATCTTTCACTCCAATTCTAATTATTTCCTCAGGTCAGACTTTAGAATTTATAGGAAAATGGATATGAGACTTTGCACACTTATTGATTTGTGTGTGTACACATGTGTATTTGTATGTGCATGCATGTGGTATGTACATGTATGCATGCCACAGTGTGGATGCAGAGGTCAAAAAATAATATGAGGGACTTGTTTTTCTTCTTCTATCATGTGTGTCTCCAGGATCACACTCAGGTGGACAGGTTTGGTAGCAAGTCCTGTGACCAACTCCACCTTAAAGACATTCCACAAAACTTGCTCCAATCTAAGCCCACCTCTGCTGTTTGCAGGAATACCCAGGTCACCATATTCTTGCCAGAATAAAACATGACTAGTTTTTGATGCCTGCCAAGTTAAAGTAGGAAATAATATTTTATGTTATTCTACATTGACTGAATAGAAAAGAGGTAGTAATATTATCACAGATCTGTGGGGCAAGTATATAATTTGTGTATGTGCTTTGCATATTTTCTTATGTTATCAAGAAAACATAAGAAATAATTACATATAGTTGGTGATATGTGACCAATATTTTTCCCCATATATCTTACTGCACCTTCAGCCTGGAACTTAATAATCCTTTTGCTGGTGCATCTCTGTTGAAACATATCCCCCTTATAGATTTTAATACATCTTCCACTTCTTTTTTTACCTCTTCCTAAGAAAATGTCTCAAGGTTGTCTCCATTTCACTTAAATTTTTCTAAGTTTCAAGTCAATTTTTCATTGCTTCTTATGTGTATATTCTTAACTGTCGACCTGACAGGATATAGAGCTGGATACATCTCTGGGAGTGTCTGTGAGAATGTTTTCTAGAGAGTTTAAATGTGGAATATGCCAAATGTGTGCAGTTCCAATCCCACAGACTCGGGTCCTGAGCTGAATAAAGAGAAGAAAGCAAATAGAGTGCTAGCATATATCTATCTCTGCTTGCTGACTGGAGACACACTACCTCATACTCCCACCATTATGCTTTCCCCACCATGATGATTCTACAGAGCTGTGAGCCAAAAGAAAGCCTACCTTCCTTCCTATGTTTTTCTATCAAGTATCTTGTCATGACAGTGAGAAAGTGACTAACCCAGTGGCTTCAATGCAGACTTTATTTCCTCGTAGACTTCTCCTCAGTCAATCTTCTTGTCTCTACATTGTATTTTCTTGCCTCCCATGACATCATCTCTATACCTCAGGAGATTCTACACTATAACATCAAGATTGAATCTTCAGCTACACCAAAGAATGTCATCCTCTCAGTTGCATCAGCAGACTTCCTGCATATTTTCAAGGCTTTCATTTTACTGAACAAACAATTGTTCCCCAAAGCTGCCTCTGCATTAATGCACCAACCTTTGAGTTTCTTATTCTACATGTCAAAAAAAACCCCATGTAGATGTAGTTAAGGCTCTTGACAGGGGAACACTGACCTGCATTATCTCAGTGGGATAAGTGTAAATGCGTAAGTTCTAAGATAGATCAATAAGTCAGAGGCAGAAAGGAAGATGTGGACTGAAGTCAGTGATAGCTGAAGATACTATGGTGCTGTCCTAGAAGATAAGAGATGAGGCTGTGAGCCAAGGAAAGCAGGTGGACTCTGGAAGCTGCAAGGGCCAGTGAAACACATCTGAGGAAGATCTAAGGAAGAGATTCCATCCTGAAAATGGCTGGACTTTAAGATGTCTGGTGTTAGGCACAGTGGGAAAATAAAGGTGTGTTGCCCTGAGCCGTTCAATCTGTGATGCTTGTTTAGAGGCTGGAAGCTGGGCCAGATGTTATGCAAAATGTTCTTGGCAAATGTGATGAAGGTTGTAGACCCTGATGCCAGTTCTTCTGTCAGATGGACAGACAAATGTGATTATGTGAGCCCCAGAAGCACAAAAATGTACCCTGCTAAAGCAGGGAGAAGCAAACAATGAAGGCAGGGAAGGGCGGATCCAAGCTAGACAACACCGGAGAACGACTCAGCCTCCTGGGCTTTGTTTTGTTTTGTTTTTTACTTAAAGATGGGAGGACAGAGCCTGGATGCAGGTGGCATCGGCAAGCTGAGAATGTCCCTGGTAGATGGACAGTAAGGAAGTGGGAACCTCAGCCTCACAAGCACCAGGAGCAATAACTTCAGTACAATTTAAACCAAATTCACCCCCAGAGAAATAGGAAAGAAAGAAGAGTCCTTTGCCCTCCTTAACGTTGACCTTGGAACAATTTAAACAGAAAAAAAAAATCTGTCAAGTTCCATTTCATCAGCCCTAAGAACCATAGTACAATAGGTTATTGTCCCTTACTGCCTCGGAGTTGGCCATAATTTGTTAGGACAGAAATAGCAAACATGTACATCACAGGTTAAGAAACTAATTTAACTCTACCTCACAAGTTTTCTTCAAAGTTCACAATGAGGGTCTGCTGTAGGGTAGTTGGAGATTGGCTTGACTCCATGGGCAGAGATGTAAATTCCTTCACCTTTCTCCTCTAGGATCTCCTGCATTTTGGCTGCCTCACACCACAGTCACAGATGTCCACAGACATTTAACAAATCCTGTTTAGACAATGGAAGAAGTGTTCTGAGCACATCTCTTAGTAGAACAGGAAAACCTTTTTCCAGAGTCTGTCAGCAAATACTCCATCTGCCTTGTTTCCCGCACCCATGTCCCATTAGAGGAAGCCATGACTAGAACAGAGTGAGTCCTTCTGGAAACACTGAATACATCAGTCTAAGTCCAGCCCAGCCCTACTGGATTTGAAGCTCAGGGAAGAAACACAGATGCATGCCCTGAAATGATAATGATGACAGCTGGAGAGAGTGGTTGAGAGCACGTTCTATTCTTACAGAAGACTGGAGTTCAGTTCCAGCAACAGGTAGTTCACAACTTCCTGTAACTCCAGCTCCAGGGGATCTGATGCCTCTGGCATCCATGGGCATCTGTACTTGTCTGCACAGAGATACACACAAAGATATAGTTGGAAAAATATAATGTAGGGTTGGAGAGATGCCTCCATGGTTAACAGCACTTGATGCTCTTCCAGAGGACATGGGTTTGGTTTTCAACATCCACATGGCCAATCCTGATGGCATTTCAACTCCAATCTCAGGGGATCAAACACCCTCTTCTGACCACTGTGAGACCCAGGAACACAACTGATGCACATACATACATGCAGGCAAAACATACACATAAAGCAAAAATAAATGAAAACTAGAATAATAAATCTTTTCTGAAGATGATGATGGTGGCCAATGATGGTGACTACTATTACAAAAGACTGAGGGATTAGGAGTTTAAGTCCAAAGCAGGAACCTCCAACCCAGCTAAGAGTCTGTGCTCTGGAAAAGAGCCTTGAAAAGAAATCAAGTATTACATTTACAAAGCCATAAACAGTCTCATCCATATTAAAAAGGGTCAAATCATAGCTGGACTGGATGGCTAGAGGCATGCATTGTGTATGTAGGGTGCTACCACAGAGGCTGATGCCATGTGCCCGGGCCAGGTCTGCCCAGGCATAACTGTAACTGGTCAGGAAGAAAATGTATTCAGCCTTTGAGAAGTCTTCTGGCTAGAAAGAGAAAGAGGTGCACGGAGAGCAGAAGGTAAAAGAAGAGAAGGTATGTGGAAAGGGACAGAAAATACCATTTTCAATAAATCCAACCACTTTAAGTTGTAATCTTAAGACCCTTAGCTTCTGCCAGCTGTTACATTTGCCCTTTAGCCATGATGCACAGCGCCAGCTCTTGTGATCCACCTACATCCTGTGACCCAGGCAATTCTAAATGAATCAAATTGGTCCCATTCTACTGTCAGTGATTATGTGGTGGTTGGCTCTAACCCAGTTCTGGCCACTGAGACAAGTCAGAAAGTGAGCTGAGGGTCTAGCAGGGCTCAACACAGCCTGTATTTCCAGTATGTTCCAGACCTTAGCAGTGCTCACCAGCTTCCTCTCCCACCCTTCACACATCTACCTCTGTATTGGCCACAATGGACAGTCTGTCTGCTTGTCTGCCTGCCTGCCTGTCTGTCTGACTGTCTATTTGTTTGTGATAGAGTATCTCTATATAGCCCTGGCTGTCCTGAAACTCACTCTGTATACCAAGCTGGCCTTGAACTCACAGATATTCCTGCCTTGCTGGATTTACAGGTGGACACTACCACACCAGGCCCCTTGCACAGAACTTCTTCAGTTGCATTTTTATTCATGTTTATTCTTCTCTCCTTAAATATCACTTCTTCAAGGTCTTGCTCACCCCCAGGCTAAGTCAAGGTGGGTGTGCGTGTGTGCGTGTATGTGTGTGTGTGTGTGTGTGTGCCCGCGTGCGCGCGCACACACACACATCACTATTTTTGGAATGGTCAAGAGCAAGCCTCAGCCTTTGAAAATCAAGTGGCTGATTTTGAGCCCAGCTCAGCTATGTTAGGCTTCAGTGAGATCCACCAGGACCTCCAGCTACTGCTGTCTTACAGATGACAGACATATGGGCTTTGTGCCACACTGGGCACATCCTCCATACTCTGTTAACTCCTCCCAGGGTGTGGCTGAATCCTCTTTGTAGTCAGGTTTCTGAAACACAGCTCACATAGCATCCCAGTGCATGTTCCAGACCCTAGAGGGTCACAAAGCAGCTCTAGGTTCTTCTGAATCCCCATCCAGGTTCTATGTACTGGTGAGTGCTCCTGTCTCTGGGTCATAAACACTACTCAGCTCCTTCCCAGGGAGCCCCTTAAAAAAGCAGCGCTGCCTCGACTGAACTACTGTGTACCTCCTGTCCCGGGTCAGTATAGAGCCCTTTTCTCATGGGGCCATTCATATCCAGAGCTCCTGTGACTTCTCTCCAGCTCATTCACACCCTTGCCTCGTTCCTTCTCTCCTCGTATCACTCCGGTGTCTCTCAGACTCTCGGCAGCCCCTTTCCAGGTAGCTCTAGGCCATGCCTCAGGCCATCTCTGGGAACCTTTCAACTGTAGAGGCACTTCAGGAAAAGGGGAAAAAAAGCTACCCTCCCCAAGAACCTCTTCACACATCTGGCCTCATCCCCTTCTCTGCCCTTCATTGGCCTTGAACAGTGAGTGGCAAGGGCACCCAAATGGATTTTCACTGCCTCCTTTGGAGTCATACCTGAGCCTTATTGCTTCAGAGTATTTATTTGCTTGGAGTTAGTAATGAAATTGTCTCTTGGCTTCCTGGTGTTATACTAGTCTCAGATAAAATTTCACGCACTGGACAGGAACCAGTGAGGGACAGCTATTATTTTGGATTTTCAACATCATACTGAAAACTTGCATGCCCGTGCCAGTTCTATGATACATTTTTGTCATTCTCTCCTTAAGGTGACTCTTCAGCAAGTCACAGTATTTAATGCTGCTTTGTTAATCCTTACTCATAATGTTGGAGCTCAGAAAACAGCCTGTATCTGGGCCTGTTTCCAAGCCCAGGTTTGCCTGTAATGTGTTTTTGAGCATTTTCTCACATGCCACCTGACTTCCACCTCCCCTTTTTCTAGGGGATGTTTCTGTACCCCCAGTTAGCGGCACATTACACTGCAGGTGCCCCCTTGTTCCTACTGAACTGAAACCTTTCCTTTCTCTCCCCGGCCCTCAGATCTGTGTGGCTACTGAGGAAGAACAGGGCGGCTTCATTAGAGTCCTCAGTGGGAAGAAGAGAGGCCTGGTCCCGCTGGATGTACTGGTAAACGTGTGACTGTGGCGGTCCCTCCGAGTACAGGAGGCCAGCTCTGCTGACCTCACTGTGTCCATCCAGAGAAGCAGCTGCACTGATGAGTGCCCAGGAAACGGGGAGACTGTGGTAGCAAACTGGAAGCAGGCCCACTGCACAGCATATCCACGCTGCCAGAGAGCAGCATCCCAGAGCCAAGGGCACCTGGAGACAGTAAGTGGGCTGTAGCCAAGGCTGCCCCAGAACTCAGCTCCCTCCCTGCCCAGCTATGCAAGGCTGGAGTATGCTGCAGGTCTAGTGAGAAGTTTGGATCTGAGTAGCCAAGTGTTACTCCAGATTATTGTCCCAGGGCTGGTCAATCAACGTCATGACTCTCCAGAGAATCAAGAAGGCCAACCTCCATGTTCCCAACATCCCACGACTCACTCCAGCCCCTGCTCAGTTTGTATCTCTGCTGGCAGGGTTGTTCTTTCTTTCGTCAGTCCTGGGAGCATAGTCTTGGCAGGGCTGAATGACATAGTACCAAGTGACTCACCTACAGATTCCTCACCAGGGACTGCTTCAGTGACTCACAGAGGTGACAGAGCAAAGTCAGAGACCCAGAATCAAGCAGCAGCAAGAAGTGGGAATGAGGACATGGAAAGGGTCCTTATGTATTGGGATTGTGCAGCCCTTTGAGATAGGGTGTTCCTTCCCGAAGCAGGAAGGGCTGGGAAGAGGAAGTAGCAGAGTCCCCCTTTTCATTTCTGTATCTGGAGCATGACTTCTTCCCTGGAGCAGCCTCTAGGACTCCACTGTGGAGGATGAGTCCTCCATGCAGGGAACCAGGGACAGGGGAGTGGAGCGTCACTGAGAAAATCCTCTTAGAAAAAAATGTAGCCAACTTAGAACCCATTCTTCTCTAGGCAGCATTTTCAGATCCCTCGGGTGTGAAGTAGAAATGAATCTGTGATGTTTCATCTCTGTGCAAACAGAGGGAGCTGGGGCTTAGCTCACATCACCTAGGGAACTTGCTCTCTACCTGTACCGATGTTTACAAGAACATACCACACTGCGATGCCTTCCTCCCAAGCCCCGTCCCAGCATTCAGACCTGCTTCCTAGTAGTCACTGACATGTTTAAATGTGATTCACAGTGACTTTGAAATTAATGTTGCTTTGATTTATTTTGCCACTGAGCAATAAAATCATTAGAACCATTGGTTTGGACTTGGCTCTAGTTTTTTTATGATTTGCTATGTTTATTTGAGAAAGACTCTCTAGCCAAGGCTAGCCTCAAACTCACTGCATAGCTGAGGATGACCTTGAACTTTGATCCTTCTGCCCCCTCCCCATTTCCATAGTGTTAGGATTGCAGAAATGCACCACCACACCCATGCATGCAGTGTTGGGGGGATTCAATCCAGGGTTTTACCCATGCTAGGCAGTCATTCTACCAATCCAGCTACATCACAGACCCCGCCCCCAAAGCCAATATTTTGTTCTGTTTTGAAGATTTGGATAGCTGTAACCAGAGCATGTCAGCCTCATTCCCTAGACCAAAGAATCATTTGTCTGTTCCATGCTTTTGTTACTGCTCAGAGTGAAGTCAGAAGCTGAGCTATGTCGGCAGCTGGCCTCACATTGGCCTGGATGCCTTCCTCCCATTCTCTAGGCAGAATCCAGTTTCATCTTCATCCAACACCACTTGTAGAAGGAGGTTCACAGACTCAAAACCTCTGGGCACACAAGTGGATTACATGACTGCCTTTTGTGAAAATGAACACCCAGTGCAGACACTTCCTTCCTCCAATCAATTTTCCATTTAATCAAAGTGGAATGTAAAACACGCTTGTCTCAGCCTCTTCTCATTGATGTCATGTGTGGTAATATATTGTATACTTAATAAAATCATTCTGGAATATCAGAGGACAGAGCCACCTCTCGAGCCTTTTTTAGTTTAGTTTGGTTTTTTGAGTCAGGGTTTTCTGTGTTAATAGTCCTGGATGTCCTGGAACTTGCTTTGTAGACCAGGCTGGCCTCAAACTCATGATACAATATATCAGCAGAGTCATGTCTACTCCAGGTTTCTGTTACAAGGGTACTAAACTTGCACTTTAATATCAACTTGCCTTTTCAAGTTGAATAGAAGGAAGATATAGCATCCAGCTTCCCAGGTGGTCTCTCTCTTGGCCTTTGCCTCCTGATCTTTTTGTCTTTATGTGGCCTTACTCCACATTGGGTTAGTCTTAAGTAGTCAGTGAAATATAGTAGGCAGAAGCTATAGTGCCTGATACATGAGGCTAGCTCACAAAACTCACAGTTTCTGCCTTGATCTACCAGTGAATGCACTGTTGGGTTCTTGGGATGCTACATGAGAAGGGCATGTACCTGAGGCCCCTATAGAGGAGAGGCCTCCATGCTAAGACCATATACTTCAGCATCTGGGTTCCCAACCTCAGTGATTTGGGATCCAATGACAGGGCAATGAGAATTGTTCCTGAATGGGTCACAAACATATGATCAATCTAATATATAAAGTATTTTTAAATGTAAGTGATAAACTTATTTGCTATTTAGAAACAGATAAATGGGACAGAAGGCTTTTGCCATTGCAACCAAGAAGCCATGTATTCAGTTTTTACAGTGAGACACAAAATTTTTTGTGACATTGGGTATTGTCAGGCTGCTAGGCCTCCAATGCCAGATATGTAGAATCCTCCAAAGATCCAAAACTATTCAAACAGAAAAGGAGAAACAAGATGCCCTACATATATGTTCCTCATAGGCTGCTGTGAGTAACTCACATTACAGACAGAGGGAGTAAGAAAGAGGAGGGACCTTGGGAGCCACAATCCTTCTGTCCTCATCTGCTTGCCATCAGGGATGACAAGAACAAGGAAGTGGTTGCCTACCGAAATCTTTATGCTTTCCAAGACTTGGGAAGTAGCTGGATAGCAGACAAGGTGAGGACCTTCAGAGGCACCTGCTGGGATGGGAGCAAGAAAGAAGAGTCTGGGGGACACTCTTCATGGTGCCAGGGGCACACTGTGCACCCTCATCATCCAGCAGAGGGATGCACAGGGCCATCTCAACACCAGGGCAGCTGTGCCCTGCACATCACTGTGGAACATGACTCTGTGTTGGCAAATGTGTGGAGAAGAATTGACTGGATATTCCTTAGGGCTCCAGAAGGCAGGGAACCAAATTTCTCTTCCCCACCACCATCACTACCAGACATTGGTTCCACCTTTACTGTAGACAAAAGAGCTGTGAAGAAAGATCAGGTAAAGATATCTCATCTGCATGATAGCAGAGTTGATTCAAATATCACTTTCCATTCTGCTATGCACTAAATACACATACACAGAGACACATAGACACACACACACACACACACACACACACACACACACACACACACACACACGGCAGAGACGGGGAGGATCCTCATAGCCTGATAATGAAAAAGAATCCAACATCTCAGCTGCATATTTAAAACAACAAAATGGGTAAAACGTAGGAGCTTAATGCAGCTAGTCTTTGCTATTGAAGGTGAAAGCTTGAAGTAAATGGGAAAGTCTTACACATAGCATAAAGCAAAACTCTTGAGGCTCAAAGCCAGTCTGGATGGTGTGCTCCTCCAAGAAGAGGACTAGAGAGTAAATAGACTCACTCACCCTACTAGAACCTAGCCCAGACAAAGGCAGCTGCACTGCCTGTGTGTTCCAGTACACACTTACACTAATTTCACATTGCTGCTATGCTCAGGACTTCTCAGGGCCTTTAATCTGTTTGTAAACTCTCATTGCGGACACTCAAAAGGGGAATCAAGGGAAAGGAACACTGCCAACTTCCTCTAGAGTATGAACAAGTCTACAATGACCATTTTGAGTGATACAGAATCAGCTAGCAACCTCAAGGTCCCTAATGTGGGACTCTTCCTACAGGTCACTGAGATAGGCACACTAGAAAGAACAGAAGAGGACAATTGCATTCTGTGGGCTGAGTCCACCAGGGGTGGGGGTGGAGACCTAGGCTTTCCAGGGTAGAAAGCTCTGAAAGTTGTTTGAATGTATGTGAGCAGCTAGGATTAGGTTGACACCAATGTAAAAATAAGAGAAAGTTCAGTCATGCTCAAAATAGAATTCCCAGGAAGCTAACTGAACAAGTGGACTCCAAGATTCACCACAAGCAGGGTTCCCTAAAAATAACTTGGACAGAAAATTCAAATTAATAATGACAACACATACCTGTCTCTGAAACTTTTCTTAGTCATCATCCTGTTTCATGCATGTTTTGTACACCTGGTGGTTTTGATCTTGAGAATTTAGTTTTTTTCTTTGCTTCCAACAAAGAGTTTTAAATAGCCTTCAGTCTTCTGTAGGTAATAAAAACTTAAATGTATCTTAAAATGCCCAGAAGATCTTAGCTATTTATTTTAATAGACCCCTTTTAAATGAAGAAGGTCCAATTTTTAATACAGTATTATTAAATTTGAATAGCTAGCAAGTATCTTCCATGTATTTGTGGAAATCAGGACATCACAAATCCTGAAAATATACCATGGAAAATTACAATAGCTACTTCTAAGAGCAAGGGTGGTCCAACTTTTGGGTTCCTCCAGGGATGCCTGCCATGGTGGCACATGCTTATAATCCCCAAATGAGGGTGGCAGACTCAGAAGGATCAACAACAGTCCATGATGAACCTGGACTGCATCAGTGAGCTCCAGGCCAGCCTGAGCTACAGGGAGACTCTGGGAGGGAGGGAGGGAGGGAGGGAGGGAGGAGGAAGAGAGGGGGAGTTCTTCTATGGGCATCACATGCTCAGATTCTACAGTCACTTCCCTGATTTTTTACCTTTTTCTGTTCATGAACACATCTTTATCTTTCACTAATTTATGAAAATTAACATGTTTTTCAGTCATTTTTATTTTTAATACATCAAACAGTATTATCTAAGATTCTAGATTTCTTGATTTCAGCTGTGAACATGTTAAGTAACTGCTTCAATTCCGGCTCATTCCTGAACACTGTGATTTAACTTTTGATTTTTCTATTTAATTAAAAAGTGTGTGCAAATGGATAAGCCATTGTATATAGTTGCAAAAAACAAACAAACAAACCAGGTTCTGTATATCTTCTGCTTTTATTGATGAGTTTATTTTTGTGTTTCTATATATGACCTGTGTGTCTAAGTGCTCAGTGGATGCTGGAGAGATGGATCTAGTCTACAATGTGTCGATTTCACTGCAATCTATTCAATAAATCCTTAAGGAGTTTAGATTGTCTGTATTCTTTTTGTTTGTTTGTCTATGTGTCAGTCAAAGACAAAGAGCTAATGTGCATTAATGAAAGACTCCTTACTGGGACCTGCAGTCACTACCAAAGTCCAGCCTGAAGGGAGGAAATGGCACCCATTCTCCACCACATTTACAATCAATTGCTTTGGTCTTGTCCAAATTAAGCAAATGTTCTCTTCAGCTTTCTGGAGCACACACACTATGCAGGAATTTTTTTAAGTGAAAAAGTTGTAAAGCTCTTTTGGGGGAACTTCAATACTAAATGCAGAGATGTATTCCCAGAGTTCATACAAGGGATATTGGAAGCATGGTCCCTAATGAAACAATGTTGGAAGTGAGGTTTAATTGGCATTTATTTTGGTTTAGCTTTGAAGTGCTGGGATTGAACCCAAGGTCTGTTCATACTGGGTTCCACCACTGAGCTAGACATCCAGCCCACACTGGGATCTCATGGCAAGTGTTTGGGTCATAAGGTTCCACCTTCTCAGGATTGTATTTATTACAGGGTTGTTCATCTTCTCTCTTGAGCTCAGTTTCTACATGAAACAACCCAGCACAAAGGCCCTCACCAGAAGCACACATCTTGATACTAAGCCTCCAAAAACTAAATGCCAATAAATTTCTATTTGCCACAGTGGCCCAGTCTGTGACAGTCTGTTACGAAAAAAAAAAAAAAAGATATTATGCTTGAGATGTGATGTGATTAATAAATGTCCAGACAAATTATAATAGGAGTTGCTTAGCCCCACAGTAGAAAAAGTCCATTTTTCTTTGCAGGAGTTTTGCTGGCTAACATAGCATCAGTGAGGAACTGCAATGATTTTTTAGATGGAGGGGGCACGGCAGCTTTTCAAGTTAATGACCATGTTAATTTTCCAACAGATGAAGTTCTTCAGTTTCACTAGATTTTGAAGATGATGAGGGATAGTATGTTGTGGCTATGAAGATTATTATTTTTATTACAAATGTTTTTGATAGCATGCTTCCTCAAAGTTGGAGTTCTGAACAGTTGAGTGATATTGCCACTGTAGCACCAGATTGTAGGGACAGAGGGAAAGCGGTGGCTGGGGAAGGGGCTTGTGTGCAGGCATAAAGAAGAAATAGTATTCTCATTCAAGTCACATCTCATCTCCAGAAGCCTTAGCAGGTCCTGTCATAAGAAATGATTCCCCCCCAAAAAAAGAAGTGACCCAAGGAGATGGTCCATCTAAGTAATGTACCATTCTTCCCATATCAATTCTTATATGTGGGGTTCAAGGCAGAGGAAGACTATACACAGGATAATAAAGGTTAAAATGTCATCAAAGAGGCTGGAAAAGTAGCTCAGCTATTAAGAGCACTAACTGCTGTTGCAAGGAACCAGAGTTTGATTCCCAGCACCCACATGCCAGCTCACACCATCTGTAACTGCAGTTCCAGGGTATCTGCTGCCCTCTTCTGGCCTCTGAATGCACTGGGCATACATGCGATATACCATACATATAAAATAAGAAATAAGAGTCTTTAATATACAATATATATCATCAAAGATGTAAAAAGTGCAGGGTTCCTTCATAACACAGAACCAAGGTTTTTAAAAATTATAGGCATATGATGAGGAAAGCCAGAATGCTATCATCCAGGACAGGATTCATGAATGCCTTCCAGTTGTAGGGCAATCCCAAACTCAAAGTTTTTTTCCCTAGCATTAGGGAAGTTTGTCTTCACTCTTCAGGCATGCCTTTTCTATATTGACTTCACCCTTCAGTATATGTTGAATTATCTCTGGTTTGAAAGTTAAAGAACAAACTTATGACTCTTGCAAATGTGATAACAGAACCATAAAATGCAATGCAATGAAATAGTACAGACTCTGAGCTGGGATGTGTCGCGTGCCACCTCGTTCCGCAAGGAACACGCAACACCAGATCCTTCTCTTTGCAGTTTATTCAGGCCTTTAATTATCTCCTTGTCTCTCACTCACTCACTCTCAGACATATGACAAACGACCCCGGGGGAAGTCCGCTCATGGCTAAATACCCTCTGGGCTTCCAATCCCGGTAAGCCACATAGACATTGCCCATAGGTCCTGAGGTGCCGGAAGCAAGCCATCATCCTTGCCTACAGCCAATAAGGAGTTGTTTACACCCGAGAGCACTCACCATCGAGAAAGGTGGAAGGCGGAAACCAGTGCCACCTTTAGGGCGTGGTACAACGCAGCTCCCTACAGATCCCCCTTCTTTATTTAAAAAAAAAAAAAAAAAAAAAAAAAAAAAAAAAAAGCAGGCAGAAGCAGAGGTCTAGTCTCTGAAGCACAAAAGGAATATGTACAGGTATCGCTTCAGGTGTCATCCACCCAGACAATCCCTGACCCGTCCGACACCCTTTTCACAGAGGCAGGCAGTTGGGTGTCAACCTGCATGCAACCAGATATACTCCTCATGAGTTCCCATAAGCCAGAGTACTCGTGTGCAGTGCTAAGCCTCGCATCCTGCAAAACATTCTTAAGGCTTCTCTTTTAAGGAGGCCAAGCAAACTTAGAGGGACTGACCGACTCCAATGGCTGAAAATGCTTGGACAACCGTGGCTGCATTGCGACACTGAAGGAACCTAACATGGCAAATGCACCACAGGCAAACTAGGAATATTAGCACCATCAGGCTTACCAGAGCTCCCATTCCCGCCCACTCTTTCTGGTGATCCATAGTGGTGGAGAATCAGGACGCCAGTCCTTCTGCCAGGTCCAGCATCCACTCCGGTAGAATTCACGATCACCATGGTCACTCTCAGCTGGGCCATCAAGTTTTAGAATTCACCAATCCAATTTCATAAAAGATAACTTGACAACTGTTTAGATAGATTTGCAGCATGAATAAAGTTCTGATATTATACACTAGTCCCACATAATTCTGGAAACTTCCATTCACAGCCAAGCTAGGCCAGCTGCCAAAGAGTATCAATCTACTCTTGGACCAGGTTGATCCTTTGATTAATGACCATCAAGCCCCCTTTTAACTGAATATTAATGCCCTTTGGTACATCCAGGGCTTGTGCCACACTGGCAGAAAGATTATTCAAGGTTTGAGCAGTATGCATAGTATGACTCATGGCAACAGCCTCAGTAGTACATTGGCCTCCCAGACCTGAAGATTTAAAGACACGCTGACTAGACGTACAAGACTGCTGGGTCATTTGTGCAGGGAGAATTCCGAATGCTGCTTGCTGAGCACCTCAGGCTCAAACATATGCCCAAGGCAGAGCACTCAGGTGGAAATACCCCAGGTGGCTGGATTGTAAACAACTTAGGCTCACCTGCTCTCACTTAGTGCCTGTTCAAAGCCTCCACCTGGGCTAAAGTGAATGAGGTCGTGATCCTGTAAATCCGTACTGACTCAGCCAAAGATTTTATCACTTTGAAATCTAAGTGCTCCTCGTATTGATTTCCTTGTGAATCTCAAAACACTGGATATGCTAAGCGTAACTCTGTTCTGACTGCCTTCCATACCCCCGGTCTGAAAGCACGCCCTAAACCTCAATTCCCGCCTTCCACATAGGGAGGGGGAGCCGAAGGCGCAGCTTGACATGCTGGGAATCTGCAGCATTCTTCTCTATCTGGATCCTCCTTTTCATTTCATTCATTCATTTCATTCATTCATTTTTGTTCTTTTTATTTGTTCTATGAGTGACAGCAGCTCTTCCTCCAAGTCTGTAGACTCAGGAGTTTCTATATCAGCAAGGTCAGGGCACAACTCTCCCCTTTTACTCCGTCCTTTACTGCCTGCCTCTGATCTCTCCTCCTGTAACATTTCTAAGGTGGCCTTTCCACTTTCCACTGCCTCACCATAGCGCTGATCTTCAAGATTACCTCCTATCAGCTTCAGGTGGCCTCGGCAAATGGAACCACACCTGCCTAAAACTAATCCACAGGTTTTGAACCTCCGTGGAGACAAAGCCAGAAACTCCTTTCCCAAGTAACATATTCTTACAAACAGACTTCAAAGTCAAGACATCTTCAAAGTACTTGCATTTGTTTAATTTAGCAGCCTTAGCAATCAATTGCCTTTCTGCAATTAGCTCACCAAAAGTCAAAAAATTAAAAGTAAACACAATAACCCTTATCCAGACTCTCTGTTTATCTGCCATCTTCACGTGGCTCTTATCCTTTATTTCCTATTTCCCTTTCTTAAAGGGCTTTCTTACCCTTCCTTCATAATTTTAAAGGTTTCTCAGAGCCTTTACCAAACAGCCCCAGCTTTGCTAATGCTTTTACTTTCACTTTTGAGCTCAAGTTTGCAACCGCTGTTACTTTCACTTTGAGCTCAAGGCTGCCGTGCGTCCACAGCTGCAAGATTACACCCACTAGTCAGTGAGCTTGCCGTGCGTCCACACCTGCAAGAGGTTACCCTCACATGTTGGTGAGCTCCCTCTTCTCTGCCTTATCCTATCTATAGGCCGGAGCTACCCCGCTCTCACTGCGTATCCCAACTTACCTGGGACTTACCAGTGTACCCCCCGACTGCAGAGAGTTCTGAATCCTGTCATTCGTTGGCACGAGTTTAGTTCTTATCTTCCCGGGTTTCGGCACCACTTGTCATGTGCCACCTCGTCCCACAAGGAACACGCAACACCGGATCCTTCTCCTTGCAGTTTATTTGGGCCTTTAATTATCTCCTTTTCACTCACTCACTCTCACTCTCACTCTCAGATGTATGACGAACGACCCCGGGGGGAAGTCCGCTCGTGGCTAAATACCCTCTGGGCTTCCAATCCCGGTAAGCCACATAGACATTGCCCATAGGTCCCGAGGCGCCAGAAGCAAGCCACTATCCTCGCCTACAGCCAATAAGGAGTTGTTTACTCCCGAGAGCACTCACCAATCGAGAAAGATGGAAGGCAGAAACCAGTGCCACCTTTAGGGCGTGGTACAATGCAGCTCCCTACAGGGATGAAACTAAGTCTGTATGCTGCAAGACCAAACCATGGCTCCAGTACTTATGGAAGAATCAGCCATCTCTAAGTTATGGAGTACTCTATAGGGTGAGGAATGGGTCCAAGGCCTCAAGGGAGGACAGCCATAGAAAGAGAGCTGGACTCTACTGACACCCCATATAAAGCAAGGCAGTAAGGACCCACTCTCAGTCTGCAGAGTAGAGTGTTGAACCTACCTCTGTTTGATCCAAGAAGCCATTTTTAAAAGAAAAGACTAGGCATGATAGCATGTTTCTAAGCCCACCAGTGGGAGATGGTGACTTCACAGACAACCAGCCCATCCTACTTGGCAAATTCTGGGTCAGTGAGACCACTTAATTAAAAACTAAAATATGCCTCTGATGGATGACACTGTGCACCTTAGGTTGGTGCCTGCTCTCTTCACACATGCATACACATGCACACAACCCTCAAGCATATGAACACACACTTAAGTACTGCTGTTAACGTAACAAGTCTGCATGGACTGTGTTACCCGGAACTCTCACAGAGATCCATGTCTGCAAAAAGAAAAAAACTATTTTAGAGTTCTCACTTGGAGATGTGAGATTCTCAAGGGACCAGCTGAAATAACAACTTGACCCTAAGCTAACTCCATTAAGATGAATCCTGCTGCCTGTGGGGTTTGAATCCTTGAAGTCTCTCTGTCCCTCGTGTCCTGGTGAGACCCAATGAGGATTGGTGATGTCTGTGGCTATAAGACAATAAATGTCTATCATTTATATCATGGAGTTTGTGCACATTGTGGAAGTATAAATAAGACATGTGCAGCACCTACCTGGAAAGGGAGAGACAAGAAACACACACACCACAGCTGTGCCTAACTGTGAACAAGAAAACACAAACCCAAAATCAGATCCAGCATGAGCAAAGGGCTTTCAAGACTCAGAGAAGTCATTTGAAGAGAACAGGAAAAGCCCAATAGCATGATAGACATATGTAAGCAGTGTAGGAGCATCATCTCTGGTGTTAGTATTTTGTGCATGGAAGCATGGAACACACTGACATGCTGCCAGGAAGCCACGTTGAGTTTATTGGGGGAACAGGTAGGGGAGAAGTGAGAAAAGAGAAGAGGGAGAGAAGAGGGAGCAGAGAAAGAGTGTCTGCCACACAGTTGTGACTCTTTAAAGGGTGACCATGTAGACACGCTCCAGGCGTGGACTGACCACAACATGGTGTGCAACCACACCCAGGAGGCACACACTAACACCTGACCTGTAGGAAGTATCCTGGATTTTATCTTCTTGTATTCTTCCTTAACCCTGTAGTGGAAAGCAAGTACTTCACTTGACCTAGAGATGTGGCCTTTTGGCCAGCATAGATCTGGGAATCACCTATGGCCTTGGGGCACCAGTATTCAGGGTGTGGCTGGAGGGCCAGTTTAAGATTGGTGCACATGTACCCAGAGCTCCTTCTCTCTCTCATGCACTTGGATGGAGGACCTGATCCACTGAGTGAAGTCTCTTGGAACCAATCCAGCCTTTCCAGGAACAGCACAACTGCTTAATCCCTCATGTACCCATGAGTGTTTTCCTTTGAACCCCTTCATAAATAACAATCTTTTCTTTATCAGTTGCCCAAAATCATTATCATTACCATAAGATGACCCTTTCCTCTCCCTCCCCATCATCCAAGAATTAGAATACCCCCTAGAAATGACCCACACTCTTTCAAATAACTATGGCTCATTTTTATTCCTCCTCTCTCTCTCTCTCTCTCTCTCTCTCTCTCTCTCTCTCTCTCTCTCTCTCTCTCTCTACTATAGCTTTGTGTGACAAGGAATAATAAAGGTGGCATCAAAGGTGAGTTCTGTAACTGCCTAGAGAGAAATGCTTAGAAGAGGATTCTGACCCTGGGCTGCAAGCTTTCTCAAATACGCCTTTCTATTTATAGCTCAAGAAAGAGCAATCATGCAATGGGAAGCAACCAGCATAGCACAGGAGGGAAAGGTGTCTCATCAAGAGAGGATTGTGGGAAATAAGGAGAATGCTTGAAATGAGTCATCATGAAATATGGGTAAAATCAATATTCTATACAGTTTCTAACTAGGATTGGGATGAAAACAAAGTTGGTATTAGGACAGCTGAAGCAGAAAAAGAGATGCTCTCCAGAACAGGAGATTGTACATACAGAGACTGGGTGGCTGATCCTCTAGCCATATAGGGCAACAGCAAGAAGCTCATGGCAACGTTGAAAGACCAGCCTGCTTGGAAGATCCTGTGGGCACCGTGTGCTCACAGAAGCTCCACTGCGACAACGCCTTTACTGGTTCTAGTTGTTTCTTAGATACAACATGGGTCCTGCTTCCAACATCTCATTTTGATCCCACCCCTGCTGTGATGATTACAGTAATTGTCAGTTTGGCAAGATCTTGTCACCAAAGGAACAATGAGATTAATTGAAGTCTGAAGATCCACTGTAACTGGGTGACACGGTGTCTGGGCTGGGGTCCTAGGATGAAAAGAAATGGAGAAAGCAAGCTGAGTTTTTATTTCTCACTCTCTGCTTCTTCACTGTGTGCACAATGTGACCGGCTCCCTCATGTTCCTGCCAAGACTTCCCCATGACTATGAATCAAAATGAACCTTCCTCCCCTGAGTTGCTTTTGTCTGGGTATTTTATCACAGAAACAGAAAGAGGAACATAGTTGCCCTACTCAAATTCTCCAGAGACACCCAAGGCTATAAATGGTCTAGTCCTGCCCAGAGGTCCTCTTTAAGGGCACTGACCCAGGTCCTAGCCCCGAGAAGTAGAGTTCTGACATCGTGGATCTGCTAACATCTATCAACTCACCATTGATAGTTGCTAACTCTCACACTAATGCCTCTGAATTTCTACTCACCCCAGTTGTCTCTAAAAGTAGTAGAGCCTGTGGGGGAGGTGTCAGCCTTTCAGAAGTGTTCACAGGCCTTTATAGGTGGTGGAAGATCATCAGCACCCCTCGGCCAGCCATGCCTGACTAACTCCATGAACAGCCTTGCAGTTTCTTGAGGGAAGCACCAAGGCTTAACTGTCTTTGAGAAAGAATAGGTTCAGAGCACAGAGTTTTAGCAGCATCATAAACACCTCAGCTGCTGCTACTAGCCATCTCCAAGCTCTTAGCATAGCCAGTCTGTGATAGTAGGTGACAATGAACTCTAGCAGGCCCGTCAATGAAGTCCTCAAAATAAAGATCAAGTTCAAGAACTGAACCAGAGGTGTGAGTGTGTCTATCCTTGGTAGAGACTGCAGCCTTGACAATCAGCCACAGGTTAGCAAAAGATGCTTCAGACCCACTGAGTAAGGACCTAAGAACATTGGTTGACAGATAACCTCACAAGACCTTTTTGCTATGCCCACCCCCCAGTATCTACCACTTCTGGGTACAGATTGGGTCAGAAGGGAAACAAGAAAAAAGGAAAACTATCAGGATCCTTAAATCTCAAATTGTGAATGATGTTCAAGTAAAATATAGGGAGTAATCTGTGCTTGAGATTACCCATGAGACTTCTTGTACTGGTACCCAATAGAAAAGCAAGCTCAAACTCAGATGCTGCAGATGGCAGAGAGGAAATGAATGGTGAGGTCCCTGTGCTCAGAACTCACAGCTGTGTGAATTTGCAGGTCATTTCTTCATCCATAAATAAGCAATGTCCAACCTAGTGGTGTGGTTCTAAGCATTAGATATGGCTGTCTCAGTATGGGTAGATTGGTGGTCTGCAGTAATTACTCAGTACAAGAATGTACAGTTGTACACCAGGCATGATGTTGTAACCTCTTGCACCCCTCTACCAATGATGGTTCTCTCTGCCCTGCCGGGATGTCCTACCTTGTTCTGTTCTGTAAACTTAGACATTACTAACCCCTCTGTTACTAGATTATGAGAAATAAAAAAGTAAGATCTGAGCTTTATTATAATTTTAGAAATTCACATTTTTGTGGAAGATTATTGAATCTCTATTTTTCTTGTAATTCTCTCTAAAGAGAGTAAGTGGTCAATAAACAGTGACATTTTGCATTAAAAATGTATTCAAAGCAGAGGTACCAAGAGATTGGGTCTTTTCATCCTTTTAATATCTAGAAAGTGTTATCTGAGAGTTTCAAGACCATCACCTAGACAAGTGTGAAAACCTTTGTCACAATGTCTAGAAAGTTCCAAAGACTGTTCCTCTTCGCCTCCCTGAGCCTATGTCCTTGAAAAATGTTTCTGAGCTACTCTGGCTCATGCTGGAGGCAAAGCTGTCACCTCGCCATTGTTTACAAGAAATCCACCCCATAAATCATATGCTGCGCTTAGGAGAATTGACCTGATGAGGTAAGCAGAGAAGTCCAGAGAGGAACCCAAGCTCGGGTCTCTACCATCACCCTGCCACTTCTGAAAGGACCAGAGTCTGCACAGTACACATCATGGTCAAGTTCTCAGCACAAAGGAGATTTATTTGCCCCAGAGTAAGAGAGGGCAGGGAATAAGAGACAAAAACAGGGGAGAGAGAACAAAGAAGAAGAGAAAAGGGGCCTGGGGAATAAGGGAGGGATGTCTGCCTCAGAGGGACAAAGGGTTTACTCTGGACAGACTTAGCCAGTAAGCAAACAGCAGTTAATACAGGGAAAGAGAGAAAGGTGGTGTTAGAATGAGTTGTTTGTTTTGATTGGGCCTGTTAATCGGGGCAGTCACAGGGGCTTTTGATTGCTGGACTTCAATACATTGATATCTGGGCCTTGGTGGTCAGCCTCAGCAGGAGGAAATGCCAAACAAAGGAATGGACTTTGGTGGCTGGCTTTAGGGATGTAATCTATGGTTTAGCAAGAAGGGTAAAAGGCAAAACCTGCGGGCACCATGTTTGCCCTGCCCGGGCCAGCTAGAGCCCTGCAGCTTCCTCCCTGCTTCCCTCTGCTCTCCCCAACCCCACCCCTACTAGCTCTGAATCCCTCTCCTTCCTGGAATTTGTCCCATTGGCTCCTCCAAAAACCAAAGCTCGATAAGCCCAGCAGCCCTAAGGTTTGAGAAGACTTCCCTCTGGAAAAACTCAGACAACAGTTAAAAATTATAAATTATGTAAATATCAGCTCTAGTTATGACCACCAGCCTCCACTCAAAATAGTGGCAGGAGGAGCCCTCAGGCTGTGTGGACTCTGGTCCTGGCAGTTGCCCTAGAATATAGATCCTTGTCTGCAGCATGGAGTGCATGCATGATCCTGTATTCCCAGTGTGTGCCACATGGGAAGCCAGCCAGGATGCCATCCCTCTAATCATGTCAGCCTCCTATATCTGCCTTTGAAAGCATCACATTCCCACCACAGTGAACAGTTGATATAAGTAAAGCCTTATCTACTGGTTTCCTAAATTCTTCCTGGACAAAGAACTGTTTCTAGATTGTTTTCTGGTATTCATGTGCGTACATATACACATGAATGCTTGGACACACACAAATTATTTCTATTTGATTTCTAATCTGAAAACTTACAGCCATAGAAAATAGATTACTTTTGGAATATGGAAAGCAAGTTAGGTCACTCACAGCTCTTGCAGAGGATCTGAGTTCGATTCCCAGCACCCACACCAAGGTAGGTACTCACAGCCTCCTGTAACTCCAGCTTCAGAGTGATGCATTGCCTCTGGCTCCTCAAGCACCTTGACTCACGTGTACATACCCACACAATATACATAATTAAAATGAAATAAGTCTCTTCAAATGGAGGTTATAGTCCTGACCAACAGCAGGTGTGGAATAGTGAGGTGCCTTAGTATTGCTGCTCAGGTGAATGGGGCTGACAATGCTCTCAGCTTCTCTTCAACATCCTGTTGCTTCAGCTCCTTGAAACTTCCACCACTGAAGGCATATGGCCTTCTTCCCTCCACAGGCATTCAGCCCTGGCTGGTTCCTCCAGTCATTCGTCCAAGGACCAACTCAGCTTGATCAAGAACAAAGACAATAGTATCTGCTCTTGTGTGAGTCTAGACCCACTATGAATAAAGACATGCATCCAAAATACAGCATCTGTAGATTATATAAATTACAGAGATTAAATTAAGAATTTTCATATGACCCTGATGTCAAGTCTTCTATGTGAAAGCTCAGAATATCCTTTCGAGGAAGGTGGCTGACAGCCTTTTCTTCCATACAAATAAACTGAGGCATGGGAGATAAATCAGGATTGCTCCAGTCCTTATGTGTACAGTTTCTTAGTTTACCATTTTAGTCATATTGCCAGTTGTCATAGGAAAAAAAAACTTAAGTAGCAAATGCTAAATTCTATAGCTTTTGACCCCAGCACAGTTTTATTTAACGACATTGTGAGAGTAGCATGGAAGTGGTTATGATCGTTATTGTTATGTTAGCAACATAAATTCAAATTCTCCTTTCATTTCTTTCTAGCTGTGGACTTAAATCACTTATGTTCCCTGAGCCGCTGATCAAACAATGCCTACCTGGAAAACCTGTTGAAAGCATTAAAGAGCAAACTTACATGAACATATGTAGTAGAGTGACTTCCTCAGAGAAAACCAGAGTGGTTACAAATCAGCATGGAGATTACTCAAAAAACTAAAAATAGACTTTACCATATGACCCAGCGATGCCTGGGTATCATGTTTTCCAATTAAAAAGCCACCATAATGCTCTATCTTTTCATGTGGTAAATACTTTCAGAATACCCTTACTCATGTGGAATGTGAATGGTTAACGTCTCATAAACCAGAAAGTGTATGTGGGTTTTCTCTAATCCTCCTTCACTGGTCTGGAACCCGAGGGTAAAGTAGAGGAACCAAGACCTAGCCTACACCCCTGTGATTGACCGACACCTCCCTCTAGAGCTATGGGCAGAATTCTTTAGGCTTATATGGTCCCTATGTCTGCAACTCTCAAAGCATTTTTTTTCAGAGATTAAATCAGGACTTTTCATATGACCCTGGTTAATAAATGTCAAGTCTTCTATGTGAAAGCTCAGAATATCCTTTTGAGGAAGGTGGCTGACAGCCTTATCTTCCACAAAAATAAACTGAGGCATGGGTAGATAAATCAGGATTGTTGCCGACACTCCACTCCTTATGTGTATAATTTCTTATGAAGACGGGGGTTCTCAGGAACATAGGTAGTAGGTGCAGGGATTCCCAGAGGCACAGATGGTTTCTTGGGGATAACATCTACTAGTTCCATTATTCACCTAACATGGCAGTGCATGGGTGTGAGAAGAAGTGTGCTGAGGAAAAGATTCCCTTAATTGGATAAAACATCTGAATCAATGAGATCAGTCCATGCAGATAAGTCAGAGCACCAAAGGTGTGCAATATGGCATCCAAAATGAGTGTACAGGCTTCCTGCCTGAGGTCAAGTCCCCAGGGTCACAATTAACCTGTGTCTAGGAGGAAAGAAAGGCTGGGGAAAAAAGAGGTTTAGAAATGTCTCTGTGTCTAGGAGAGGACAGAGAACTTTTCCACTTCTTCTCTGGGGTGCTAAGATTGTAGCTGCATGCTACAGAGGATTCTGGGAATCCCAACTTGAATCCTCACACTTACATTGCAAGTGCTTTATCCATGGAGCCAGATCCTAGTCTGGCATGCTCAGGTCTTCAGACCACTGCTGTCAGCTTCTACAAGCCAAGACCTCTGTCCCCGCAACCTGCTGGATGTATCCAGAGCCCTACCTCAGCTGCTCTCTCATAGTGAACCAGAAGTAATCATGGAAAGCCTGAAGGACAGACAGGGCAGGTATGGGAGGTCAGGTAGATGGGGGGAAAACCAAAGCATATTTATTAGAGGATCAGGGCCAGAGCCAAGTGACATCTTCTATGATGAAATGACCTTAAAAAATGACCAGGAAGATGTTATAGCTTTTATAAATAGAAAAGGGTTCGGGTCCTAAACCAAAAAGATGAGGGGAAAAATATTTCCTATAGAAGAGAAACCACAAAGGCCACAGCTGGATTGCTGGTGGAGTCAGCTGATCAGAAAGAAAGGCTCCATTGTGGGGCTAACAGGCAGTTGACCAGGACCCCAGAGCCAAGAAGGCAGAGCACAAACCCAATAAAGTGGCAATCCAGGAAAGGAGTGCCAAGATCATTGAAGCTTTCTAAGGAGCAGAGCAGCGACTGTCTGGGCATGGTGGTGCCCACCTATAATCCCAGCACTCATGAAGCATAGACTGTCTGGACATGGTGGTGCACTCAAGAAACAAAGGCAATCTTATCAGGGCTTCATTGTCACCTATGATTACATGGTAAATTTGAGGATGCTTTCTTTAAAACCAAAACAATGAAATGAAAAAGAGAAATAAAAGAGAGAGGTGGGGATGTAGTTTATAAGGTAGAGCGCTTGCCCAGCATGCTCAAAGCTCTAAGGTCAATAACCAACCCAGCATAAAACCAGGGGTGGTGGCTCATATCTGTAATCGCAGCACTCAGGAAGTGTGGGCAGGAGGATCAGAATTCAAAATCACCCTTGACTAACAGAGAGATCAAGGTCAGATTGGGCTATATGAGACCCTTTCTCCAAAAAACAAAACCATGGATCAGTGAGATGGCCCAGTGCTTACCATGCAAGCCTAGGTTCAATTCCCAGAGCACACATGGTGTATGAAGAAAACACACTTGTACACATGTACACACACACACACACACACACACAAATTTTTAAAAATTAGATACAAGAGAGGAGAGCAGTTGGCCCTGCTGGGTCTGGTGAATTCTCTTACTGAGAAGCCACTGGCACTGACCCAGAGTTCAACCTTTGATTAGGTCTCTAGAGAATGAGAGACTGCAATGTTCCAAGAATAAGGCGGGGTCCTGCACCCTGCTTACACACTACCAACAGAAACATGAACACATGCCCTAAACAGTGGCATTCACAGCAGACCCAGAAATAAAATGTAGCTTTTCAACTCAACAAAAATGGAGACTCGGCTGACAAGTTCTGAAATGTTCAAAAAGGAGAGTGAGAATGAAATAAGTAAACAAATAAACTTCTCTTCTAAAACTCAGTGGTTTGTGATTCAAGAACTCTATTTTTAACCTTGTAAGTGGAAAACAGCTTTTGCCCAATGTTGTTTATAATGATGTATTGCTGCTTTGAATGACATAAAATTAGAAACAGTCTAGATGTGGGGCAAGGGGGGATGAGTCTACAGTGATATAAATAGATAATCTCTACTACAGAAAATGGGTGGCTTTTTGTTTTTAATGAATAGTATGTGTGTGGATTTAGTAGGAAAATGGAGCTTTGAGAGAAAAAGAGAGAGGAAACAGAAAAATAAAAAGAAGTCCTAATAAACAAAGAGGAAGTTACATGGTCTGTGTACTCACTGGTGAGGCTCTACACCTATGATGATGCCACATGCGAATGCTCAGGTTAAGTCTGGGAGGGGGGAGGAAATAATTCAAACTATCAACAGAGGCATCATGAAAATAAATATATTCATATACAAATAGGTAAACAAATGTTTGTGTGCACATGTATGTATGTATGTGGGTAACCACAGATCCAAAAGAGGATTGTGAGATTCCCCTGGAGCTGAAGATACAGGATTTTATGAACTGGCATACATGGGCACTGGGAACTGAACTCAGGGCCTCCAGAAGACCAGCCAGTTCTCTTAACCACTGAGCCATCTCTCCAGTCCTGATTACATTGCTATAGACATAAAAATCTCTAAACCACTGAACACATGAATAATAACACTCAATGGGATGAAATAAAGGAGTAATACTTTTTGGAACATTCAAGAAAACATTGTCTGGAATTTAGGTTTATTGCCCTATATAGACAGAACCTTCTGCAATTTATTCAAGTGAGGCTGGGCCTCAGACCTTAGGTCTCCATCAACTTCCTGATGGCTAGAAATTGTAGCTGTTCTACATTAAACTGCATTCTATTTCAGCTTCAATCTTTGTGTCAATCACAAAGGTAAGAATACAGTTCTGATGGCATAGGAAAGTTATACTGGGACAGACAGCTGAACTCAGGTTCATCTCTGAATGGTCTAGAAAGCTAGTGCAATAGAAACTCCCAAGAATCTATGGTGGTGACCCTAGCTAAACCTCCTAGCAATGGGGGGGACACAGACCCTAAACCAGCCATCTCCTGTAACCACACAAGCCCTCCAGTGGAGAGATTAGGACCCCAATTCAGCCATATAACCTTTGACCTACAAACTATAGGAGAAATTTTAGGAGTAGAAACCAGTGACTGGTCAAGCTTGACATCCACACCACAAGGGGGATCCCAACTCTGACACTGCCTGGAGAAGCAAGACCCAGAAGCTGGACAGCGCAGAGACATAGGATAAAACTAAACGTGACTGGTAAAATTTAAAAAAAAGGAAGAAAAAGTCAATGAAATGATCCCTCTTGATATTCCGCTATGCTCATGGATTGTTGCCTCGCCCACTTGTCATCAAAGAGGCTCCACCCAGAAACTGATGAAAACAGACACAGAGACCCACAGCCAGACATTAGGCAGAGCTCAGGGAGGAAACCTGTGGAAGGGGGAGGAAGGATTGTGAGTCAGAGAGTCAAGGTCACCACAAGAAAGCCCACAGACTCAACTCACTGGGGCTCATGGGGCTCACAGAGACTGAGCAACAACCAGAGGGCTTGCATGGGACCGACCTAGGCCCTCTGCACATGTGTTACAGTTGTGTAGCTTGGTCTTCTTGTGAGACTTCTAACAGTGGGAGCAGGGGCTATCTCCGACTCTGTTACCTGCTCTTGGGACCCTTCCCTTTTACTGGGTTGCCTCATCCAACCTTAAAGGAGAGGAGATGCCTAGGCTCACTGCAGCCTGATATGCCGTGGCTGACTGTTACACATGAGAGGCCTGCCCTTTTCTGAAGAGAAAAGAGGGGAGTGAATGGGGCAGGAGGGGATTGGGGCAGAGGGATAGGGAGGAAATGAGGAGGGGAGAGACAGGAAGCTGTGGTTGGGCTAAAAAGAAAATTTATAGACAAGTTTCTCTGAGCTTCTAAGAGCCCCTCTGGCCGTCCTTTCAGGGACTAACAGTTTTCCTCCATCCCCCATCCTCCTCACAGGATAGTAGGGTAGCAGACATCTCCTCATGGTGACTATTATAGCATGTCTTATCTCCCTTCACTGGTACAAACTCACAAAGCTTGCCACCTGCTGCCCCTGCTTCCTGAAGACCTTTTAGATTCTCAGACATCTTTCCTGAGTTTCTCTTCCTGTCAATTATTTGTCATTATTCCTGTTACCTCTATGTCTACATGGACAAGATAGTCAATGTCTGGTTTACATATTACTCACCTACCTTCAATGACCCCTAGTCCATCCTGTCTCAACCAGCATTCTCCATGACTGTAGTGTCAACACCAACCTTTCCTCTTGTTAACAAGGCACAATACAAGGATTCTCTTGCAAAGAAGGCAGGATCGAAGGGCCAGAAGGAAAGAGGGATAAAAGACTGCAAGACAAACTCAAAGAGATTTCAAGAAACAATTCAAGAACCGTATGAAGAAAACTCCAAAAGGGAAGATGACGAGGAGAAAAGCCGAACTTTCCTCTCTTGGCATGACAGCCTTGGTGACGTGATGAATCACGGGAATGAGGGATTAAGAATATACACTGTACTATCCGGGGATCCAAGATTGCTTCCCAGCACTTACAACAGGCAGCTAAGGCTCCCATAATTCCAGCACCCTCTTCTGGCTCCCATGAGCACCTGCACTCATGTGTACACAGACAGGCAAGACACACACTTCTAAATAACTTCTTTTTTTACAAAAAGAGTGGCCAGAGGAAAGAGGGAAGGAAGAGAAGTGGGCTGAGACAAGTGTGGATGTTCTCATGCCCTTTAGGTCTGGTGAGCCAGCCATGCCGGATGGCAGCCCAGGAAGAGTGTTGGATACTAGATGACAAGGACACAGAACTTCTCCCACCGCAGTGCCTAGGTGCTGTCACTGCTAGTTCCTGGAATGGGTTACATCTAGTCTCAATCATTGTTACTATATTTCTGGGTTCTTTGAAATTTTTATGATTAAAAGTATTCTTGTATAATTTGTAGTATATTTTGTGTAATTTTAACTTTGGAGATGCTTGTCTGCAAACACAGGTCCTTGTGCATGCTACACAGAACTCGACAAACTACTATTTACTGTGTCTAAGACTTTTCCTGCCATTTAACTCCTTAATGAGAAGAGAAAATTAACCTGATCAACACTCCTAGATGGTAACTTATTGCTGCCTGGGCAACCAGCCTCCAGACAGCCCAGGGCTGGAAAGAAATCCATGGTATCAGCACGAACTAAGACTCTTCTTTCTGCATAGGTTAGGAGAAAAGACACATGCTCTCTTGATGGTTCCCTTCAGACCTTTTCCTTTTGCATTCTCTATTCTTTATTTTCCTGGTGATGTTCTCTCATTCTTGATGTTTCCCTTCTAACTCCATCTGTAGTCTTGATGATTTCCTTTCTAGTTCCTTCTAACTCTCTCATTCCTGATATTTTCTTCTAACTCATTTTAACTCTCTTATTCTTGATGTTTTCCTTGTAGGCCATTTTAGCTTTCCCTTACAGTTTATATACCCCAGCAAAATCTTTCAAGTAATATAAAAAATACAATGTGATTACATTGTTTTTCAAGTGAATAATTACAATAAATACAAATAAAAACAGCATGTTTTCCATAGTCCTTACATGATTGAACATTTTATGTACTACAGGTATAAAACAAATAATCCCAAGAACCCACAAACATTGATACCCAAGCAACTTGTTATAAATTAACCATGTGGGCAAGCAAGGTTCTTGTCTGTCTGGTCTTTTACTGACAGGCTGCATTTTGCAGTTACAAAGAAAGGACCAATTACTTTGTTACTTATTTTGAAAGGTAATCTTACAAGGAATATTAAGGGAATCACAAACCTAAACTTTTGTAGAAAAAAAAATCAGGCAACTCTACTTTAAATCTTCAGAGCACATACCCACTCATCAATAGATTTTTATATCAGGAAATTGAAGCCAAAAAGGGGTATAAGAAATTAATCATCACCTTTGGTAATCAACCAATCCTAGCAAGAAAAATGTGTCATACTACATACATACAATCCTAGTAATAATTGGCCTGCTTTGTTCTTGTTCCCTGACCTTAAAGAGTTCCCCATTCAACTCTTAAGTTTTTCACCTCAATGCTACTTGACAAAACTATTTTAGTCTAACTTTACGTTCTTTTCAAAGCTTTGTTTCAGCTGTGAAGCACTCCAAAACCTGTGAACACATCTCCCAAAGTTAACATTAAGAGAACTTAAGCTATCCAGACTAACTGGGACTTAGGTGTTTTTCCTAATCATTAACCAAAGTCACAGTCTCTATGGCTCCTTGATAGAAACTCATGTGTTCTAGCTGTGTGACACTTCTTTGCTTATATTTTTAATCATTAAAAACTCTGATTAAACTAACATTATTATTATCTATTAGGTGGCACAGCTTAGGGAGGAATCATCTTTATGACAACCTACAGATAGAATGGGATGTTTCTGTGAGATAAGCACACTACATCACAGGCTGTGGGGATCTCCCCACACCTATTCACACCATACCAAATACCAGAAAAAGATGATGGCAGCAGCAAACATGTAAAGGCACAGCAGAGGAAAAGATATTCTGGGGTCTGTGGTCTCAGGGGCCTTGCCTAATCGATAGTCACTCATCAGGGAGTTTCCTCCTGGTAAGATGACACCTTGAACTTCAATTGTCATCTGTTGCTTTACTGAGATGGACACCAACAATAACACTAGCAGTTAGGAGAGATAAAAAAAATCTGGGGGAGGGGACAGATTTCTATATTGAATTGCCTTCAAAGTGCCATTTTGGCTATAGCTGAGCAATCTTGGAAGATGAGTTGTCTGTGAAAATTCCTTGTGCTTAATTCTGAGTATACTGTGTATAATGCAACTTCAGTGTGCCCCAGCATCTTCTGTAAATATATGTATGATGCAGCAGAGCTGCACACAGCAGTCTTCCTGACTTGATGGCTTAATCTATGAACCCAGAGGACTTTCAGGTATCCATCTTTCCTTCTTGAACCACAATTCAAGAAATGTGCCCAGTAGTGTACATTTGTGTTGTGCATGCCACACTTCATCGGTGTGCTATTGCTGTGAGGAGACACCAGGACCACAGCAACTCTTATAAAAGAAAACATTTAATTGAGCAGCTTACAGTTTCAGAGCTTCAGTCCATTGTCATATGGCAGGGGGCATGGTAGGCAGACACGATTCTAGAGAAGTAGCTGAGACTCCTACATCCAAATCCCTGTGCAGCAGAAACACAGACACTGGGTCTAGGCTGGACTGTTGAAAGCTCAAAGCCCACCCACAATGGACAAACTTCCCCCAAGGCCACATTTCCTAATTCTTCTAAATCGTCATTTCCTGACGACCAAGCCTTTAAATACATAAGCTTATGGGGGCTGTTCTGATTCAAAATGTCACACTCTTCATCCTGATCCATGTGCCTTTTTAGATAACTACATACAAAACCCCAGAAAAAAATTCACACCCTCTCTTTGTTCTGGGAGAGAACCCTTTTATCCTATATAAAATTAAATTTGTCTCCTCTTTTCTCTCTGGCTGGGATGTTCATCTGCACTCACCCCAGAGCAGGCCATTTGTTCTGGGGTATAACAGGAAGACGGTTTGTTCATGTGTTGACTCTTGCCCTAAGATCCTTAATGAGTTTAGATCAGAATATTATCTTGGTCTTTACTCCCAAATAATTTACATTTAATGAGGAAAAATGTTCCCAAATTCAGTGAATTCTGCATATTTGCAGGCATGCATCTAATAAAATCATAAGTCATAATTGGTTTTTCCATGAAGAGATCCAATTTAAGCTTAAAGTCCACTCTAATTAGTGGTTTTCTCTTGCAAACCATTGTTTGTAATGGAAAATTTTAAGAAACACAAATCCCCTGGCAAATTGGCCTGCCTTGAACTTCTGGGTCAGGTGAAGCTTCACCTGCTTCCTTTAACAGTAGTCATGAAGCCGAGCTTCAGTCTGCACTTCTTCTAATCATGTCTTTCTGCCCAGTTGTAGGTTAAATGCTTTAGAAAAACCCAACAGAGCGATGCAGCTCTCAGAGCCAACAGGTCTCATTTGTCTAGACAGTCATTAATGGCTCATTATGATGAATGCTGTCTATGTGCCACATACCAAGTTCAGTGGCTCAGACACATGATACAGCTCAGTGCAAGTGCAGTCTGGAAAAGCTCATCAATTCTACCAAAAACAACTGAAGCACAAGGCAGGAATAGGAAAATGCCATCCCTGGGGTATAGAACCATTTTGCTAATCAAAGACCCACTTTAGTCACTAAGACTCATGGGAGAACTTCCTCCTCATGTAGCTCAAACAACCCTCATAGTCTGCATCATTAGATTATAGATCTAGCCAAAAACATCCTCAACCTCTCCATAGCACCTAGATTAGTCACCTACTGTTCTAGACACAAATCTGTATGGGTCTTACTTTCTGTATGAGTGTGGGCTTTATAGCAAAAGTATCTTAGGTGGTGCTCTAAATAATATGTATTCAGTTGTCAGCTCTGGAGTCTATGGAACTCGGAGAGAGGCACCAGCAGACTGGTATCTGATGAGGACCGTTTACTGGTTTAAACATAGCTGCTTCCTCTATGAATCTTCACATAGCTCAAAGAGACCAGCTCTCCCTGGGCATTTATCTCATCAGAAGGCCTCCTTCCACTTTCATGATGTAAGTATAGACACCTCCAAAGTCCCACCCCCAAGTGCCAACTTGAAGAGGATTAGGCTTCACCATGGAAATTGGGGGGTGAGACACATTTGGTCCATAGTACTTTCTTTTCTCAGTGAACCTGGATAGTCTTCTTTTAATATCTTCTCATCTCAGCACAATGGTGATGATAGCCATAATCAATTCCTCAGAGCAGAGACAGGTGAAGGTGCCTATCTGCCAATTTTGTAAAGCTAATGGCATCGGAATTCAAATTAATGTGAATTCATCCAAGAACAGAACAGTTAGACTTTTTGAGGCTGCTGGGACATGAGAAGGAAATAAGACAAAGACCAAATAAAAGGGAGCAAGCGTTCAAGAGTGTGGTAAGAGCAGGCACATGTCAGCAGCAGCTGACCCAGTGGATTTGGGATGGTGACAAGTGCTCACAGACAGAGGGAAATGTGATACCTCTGGGAGACACAGAGGATAACTGCCCTTTAAAACTCACAGGCAAGACTCCCAGAAGCCTCCAAACCTCACAACACTGGAACCAGACAAAGCCATCTGTTCCCCATGTATTGCTCATGAAGTGACTCAACGGCTAGACCTTCTACTCCTCCAGGAAGGTGGAAGTTACAGAGAAATTATCATGGTGCTTTGATTTGTCCCTGAGAAGCACCAGTTGCCACCTCAGCCTCAGTTAGCATCATCTTTTCAGATAAAATATCAGCAAAAACAGAGCTAACACTGGAGCTATGTCCTAAGGCCAAGTCCCCAGGAAGACAGAAAAGTCCTTCAATACATGGAAAGAAAGGATTCCTGATCAGCAAGGATTTTCAGTAAAGGCTGCTCTCCAGTCTCTTAACAATACTCAAAATGATTGTTAAACAAATGTAAAAAAAGAAAAAAGAAAAAGAAAAAGAAACCTGAGCTTCTCTGTTCTGTAGGTAAAGCTATTCCATCAAGAGATAACCTTTTAAGTTAGAGGGTGCTATTTTATGTCCTCACTGTTCTGTAGTCATATGACATGCCTCAGCCCAAAATCATTTCACAGAAAAGACGGTGACTATGAAACAGGAGCGGCTGGAATTCACAGGAACTAGGAAGGTGGGTTACTGTGCACAGACACTAGGACTGTGAGATGAGCTTTACAGTGTACATTGCACAACCTCCGGAAATGTCACCTTTTTGGGGTCTCAGTTTTGTATAGCTCAACTCTGCTGACACCAGTGTCCCTTTAGAACACTGGAAGACCCTGTGGAAAGAGCTCTCTGTGGGGAACCAGCCTCAAACCCTCATTTCTGAAAAACAAAAAACAGATCAAAGAGGAAACAGCAGCAGTGTAGCGATGTAAATGTTGCTACCAGACACCCTAGGCTGCAGGACCACAGATCTTGTCTCCCAGCACTAAGAACCAGAGTCTTGCATCTCAGTTGGAAGGGAAGATTGAGAAATCTCTACTGTCATGTTCGTCTCTTTGTGCATGCAACTTTCTTACTGAAATTTTCTTTCAATGGCATACTTTTCTAAGAGTTCATCTCCTACACATTGTTCCTTTATTGCTCAAATTCAGGCAGCTGCACTGGATTTATCTATGTGAAACCAAAACAAAAAACAAACATTCATATGTAAACTGAAAAGGGATATAGAGGAGTGCTGTGCTTTCTGTCTAAAGAAGACATGAAAAGAGAGCAATGTTAGAAGCTACCCAGGACTGGGGACAGGAAGAGGGGGGCATCCTGGAGGGGTAGAGATGGTGGAATGGAAAATTTGCAAACCTTAGTCTAGACCTATGGTTGTATAACCATCATGAAGAGAGTATGGGAAACATAAATGGTATGATGCTGCCTTTCTGTCCAATGCTTTCTGATGATGGCCATGAGCTTAGCCAGCAGCTAACCATTACTCCTTGTCATCACTGTAGAATCATGCTGGTCTGGTCCTGTAAATTCTCTCCAGTCACTATGCAAGCAATATCTGAAACACAAGGGGTGGTCTGTGTCTATGTTTGTGTCAAGTTGAGAAGAACTTAAGAATAAAGACAATTAAGAGAGAAAATTCCTCCATCAGATTGCCTTGAGCAAGTATCTGGGTCATTTTCTTAATTGATGATTGATGTGGGTGGAGCCAGCTGCTGTGTGCTGTTCCATCCCAAGGCAGGTGATCCTGGGATGTATAAGAGAGAAACTGAACTAACCATGTGGATGAGCCAGTAATCAGCAGTCCTCTATGGCCCCTGCTTCAGTTCCTACCTTCAGTTCCTGCCCTCAGGGATAGAGTGTGACTTGACTGTTGTAAGAGGAAATGCGTCTTTTCTCCAAAAGTTGCTTTCAACCATAATGTTTTATAACAGCAATAGAAATCCAAACTAAGACAGAAATTGGTACAATGTTTGTCTTTCTGGGTCTGGGTTATCTCACTCAGAATGATCTTTTCTAGTTCCATCCATTTGCCAGAAATTTTTATGATGTCATTGGTGGATGTGAGAGGGGTCTCAATGAGGGGTGAGCATGGGAAAAGGAGAGATGAGGTGGGAGAGGGTGGAGGGAGAGAGTCCTAGGAAAGACAACTTGAATCAGAGGCATCTCTGGGGTGGGCTAGAAACCTACTGCAATGGAAACTCCCAAGAATCTATGGGGGTGACCCTAGCTAAGACTCCTAGCAATGGGAGATACAGACCGTACAGCAGTCATGTCCTGTAACCACACAAGACCTCCAATTGAGGAATTGGGACCCCAATCCAGCCACATAACCTTTGACCAACAATGTATCCTGCCTACAACATATGCTGGGAAAAGGGTGTCACAGAAATTATGGGAGTAGCCAACCAATGACAGGGCCAGCTTGCTACCCACACCACAAAAGGGACCCCACCCCCTGACACTGCCTGAAGAGCCTGGACCCAAAAGCTGGACATCCCAGAGACCTAAGACAGAGCCAAACATGAATGACAAAAAAAAGATGAAAAATCAGTGAAAAGATTCCTCTTGATATTCTGCTATGCTCATGGATTGTTGCCTCGCCCACTTGTCATCAAAGAGGCTCCACCCAGAAACTGATGGAAACAGACACAGAGACCCACAGCCAGACATTAGGCAGAGCTCAGGGAGGAAACCTGTGGGAGAGGAAGAGGAAGGATTGTGAGTCAGAGAGTCAAGGACACCACAAGAAAACCCACAGAATCAACTCACTGGGGCTCATGGGGCTCACAGAGACTGAGCAACAACCAGAGGGCTTGCATGGGACTGACCTAGGCCCTCTGCACATGTGTTACAGTTGTGTAGCTTGGTCTTCTTGTGGGACTCCTAACAGTGGGAGCAGGGGCTATCTCCAACTCTGTTACCTGCTCTTGGGACCCTTCCCTTTTACTGGGTTGCCCCATCCAACCTTAATAGGAGAGGAGGTGCCTAGGCTCACTGCAACCCCATATGCCACGGTTGGCTGACATCCATGTGGATGATGGGGTGGTGGCTGGGTGGGGGAGCTGAGAAGAGAGGAGGGAACTGTGATAGGGCTGGGGAAATAATTAATTATTAATTAATAGAGAAAGAATGAGGAAAGGCAGAGGGGAGGATTAGAAACACTAGGAAGGGTTAGAAATTGTTAGTAACCTTTGCTAACGTGTAACAAAGGAAGGAAGATGAGCAGGTGCCATAGATGCTGAGCACACATTGTTCTTTCAATTATTGTCTCACTGTTTATTTAGATGAAGAGCATTGGAACCTGGGGATACAAAGATACAGACTGATCTTATTCTTAATGTAGAAATCTATTCCTGGTGTCTTATAGCACAGGAGGCATTTACGGAATCTTTAAAGTGTCCACAGTGACATGTGCTCTGTTATTAGGGTTGGAGAACTTAATACCTGTGCAGCTGCTGAGTTAAGAGAGCTCTGGGAATCCCTACTTCTCATCACTTCCTCAGTGCTTTTCTTTTGAATATGTTATAATCCTAAACCAAATATGCTCACAATCCAATGAATCAGTTTCGCCACAATCTCTCTTTCAAGCTTCCTTCATTGATGTCTGTGATTACTGTACCTCTTGAGGGCTTAGTTTTCCTCTGTGTGACTAAAATGCTTTTAAAGTCAAAAAATTGGAAGAATAAAAAGTGACCAGCAGAAGTGGCTCACATTTTTATTCCAGCCCTGAGGAGACAGAGACAGGCGAATCTCTGTGAGCTTGAGATCACCCTGATCTACATAAAGACTTTCAGGGCTACACAGAGAGACTTTGCCTCAATTTTAAAAAAAAAAAAAAGTAAAAAAAAAATTAAATAAGGTGACAACCATCACTGAGGCAAAATCTGGGAAATGTTTCCTCTGGTCAGCGCACAAATCTATAGTTCAGAGAGGGCCACTGTGCTGGCAGATAAACTTGTTAACCTGTAGTATCCCAGGTAGTACTGGTTTTGAAGATAAGAAGGTTTGTCATGGAGAGCAGTGGATACTTGGCCCCATGAGAGGTTAGAAGAGGCCATTGGTCAAAGTATAGCCTCATTTGCAGTAGAATTGCCCAGGATTGAATGAGGTCATGAGGAGCAGCTGAGGCTCAGCACTATGAGACAGAGTCCCTGAATATAAAAATTAGTGGAGAAGGGGCAGCCCAATTGGTGTAGAGATCCCAGAATATTAGACATACAAGAACCATGGGCTAACCACCACAGATAACAACAGCTGATGTGTATATAGCCAGCCTGAGCCTGTGAGACATGCTGTAAGAGCTATGGGTGGCAGAGCCAAAGATGTAGAGTTACCCAAGTCCTTTGAAGTAGAAAATTGTGAATCCCAGATCCCTGACACGTGTTGGACTTTGGTTTTGCTTTGATTTGAATGTAACTCTGCCTTGATTATTCCCTCTTGAAATAAAGTATTTAACTTGTTTTTGTATATTTTACAAGAGCCCACAGTAAAAAGACTAAATATATTTAAAAAGACTGGATTTCTTAAGTTTTTGGATTTTTAAAGACTGTAGGATTTTAAAAGGGTTTTATATTGAGATATTACTATTAATATGAGACTTTGGGGATAAACAAGAAAGGAATCATTGTGGTTTAATAGTAATATATTTCAGTGAAGTTGACAAGAGGTCAAGAGCCCTGGTTGGTTTCGTCAAGTTGACACAAACCTGGACATAGCTAAGAAGAAGAACCCTCGACTGAGAACATGCCTCCATCAAACTGCTTTTAGACAAGTCTGTAGGGCATTTTTTGATTAATGATTAATGTGGCACTGTGGGCTGTAGTAGTAGTTTCTGGTCCAGACTAGCCCCAATCTGGACTAGCAGTCCCAAAGTAACAACACACAGAAGCTTATATTTATATTATGCCGATCAGCCTATGGTCTAGGCATATAGCTTGCTAACTCTTTACCCTTAAACTAACCCATGACTCTTATCTTGTACCTTTTCTCAGAGCAGCATTTCAACATCTTTCCTCTGCATCTACTGGTGTCTCATCTGCATCTCTCTTCCTGTTCCCAGAGTTTTCTTAGTCTGGTAGCCCCACCACACTTCCTATCTGCCTTCAGCCAATCGGATTTTTATTAAACCAGTAGGCAGGACAATTACTTATGATGTAACAGAACATAGTCTCACTACAGTGGGCTGTGCCATCCCTAGAGTGTATAAAAAAGCAAGCTGAGCAAGCCATGAGGAGCAAGTCAGGAAACAGCACTCCCATGATGCCTTCAGTTTCTTCTTCCAGGTTCCTGCCTTGAGTTCTTACCCAGACTTCCCTTAGTGATGGACTGTGACCTTAAAGTTATAAGATGAAATAAAATAAAACCTTACTTCTGTAAGATGCCTTTTGGTCATGGTGTTTTATCACAGCAATAGAAACCCCAGCTAAGACAGCCTGGGATACCCATAAGACCTGTTCACCACTGTCCCTGGCATGGAAGGCGAAGCTGAGGGTTAGGAGCCATTCCATTCACATGTTCCTCTCCTGCCTCTAGTCAACCCTTTTGAAATTTACATTCACCAAGCAAGGCTCAGGAAATGCCAAATGCTGTTTAGGACTGCAGAAGCCCCACTCCATTGAGAGAAGGTGGTCATCATTTCATTGTTGTCTACCAGATGTGTTTGGAATAACAGCAGGGTCCAACAACCCACACTTGGGTTCTTTTGTTGCTTATTCAAAGCTTGGTGTCCCACCATTTTTTTTCTCTCCTGCCACCCCAGCTCCAATTAGACAATTTTATAGAACAAAATTCTACCCCACAGGAACCTATATCCAATTTAGGAAGACATTGGCACATTGATAATTTTTTGAGAGGACTAGGCAGGATGCACCATGTAATCATAGGTGACTAAAGACAGGCATACACTTGTGAACACAAATTCCTTGTGTTCACAATTACAAAGAACTGTTGGGAAGGCATTTGCACACATGCTGTGCCACTTCAGTGACAAGAGTTGTTATTTGAGAACTGCAAGCCTGAGTTTTGTTTGCATTCTTGGACAGAGTTGGTAAACACAATGCAAGATCTGCTTTTGTAAAAATTTAACCTCAAATTAAAATGAGAATGTCAGCAAAACCACCAAGAAACACAATAAACCCCACAATTCTGTTAGGTACAGAGGGAGGCTAGGGAGCCTCTGTTTGCAGCTAAAGACAGTATCTGGATAGAATCCCCAGGTGTCCCATCGGCTTTGGCCTCATCTAACCAAAAGGCAGACCCAGAGACCCAGTGTGTTTCCTCAGATATTGTTTGAGGCTCACACACAACAAGGGTGCAGTCACAAGAGGGAAATACTCACAATTCAATATGTGCCTTTCAGTGACCTCAAACATGACTGTCTGATCCAAGATGTGTGACCTACCACCCACATGCCCACAGGGCTCCTTAGAGGTACAGGATGGTGGGGAGAAAAGAGTATTTCTGCCATCCTAATGGAAGATGTAGGAAGCCAGCCTAGTGCTGCTTATGTACCAATGGAATCACCCACTTTCACTGTTAGTTAATGTTAGATAACCCCCACCTTAGCATCCTACCCTGTAAAATAGCAAAAATGAGACTTGCTTTATGAAGCTGTCGAAGAAGATGGATGTAAAGTGGCCTCATTAAGCCTCAATAAATGTAAGCTAAAAGTATTTATGATGCTTTCTTTTGTGATTTCTCTTGGATAACTATATGTTTTCTTTCTTTAAAAGTAACCTGAGCTGGGTGGTGGTGGTGCACACCTTTAATCTTAGCACTGGGGAGGCAGAGGCAGGTGGATCTCTGAGTTCAAAGCCAATCTGGTCTATAGAGTGAGTCCCTAGAAAGCCAAGGTTACACAGAGAAATCCTGTCTCAAAAACAAAAACGAAGAAAGAAAAAGTGAGCTGAGCATGTAGTACAATTGGTAGAGTGAGTTGCCAACATGCATGAAGACCTAGGTTGAGTCTCCAGCACTTTATAAACTTTGGTGGAGCATGTATGTAACCCTAGCACTGCAGAGGTAGAGAAGTAGGGGAACCAGAAGTTCAAAATCAAGTTCAAGATCATCCTCAACCACATAGTGAGTTGTAAGCCAGTCTAGGATGCAGAGACCCTGCCTCAAACAAAAGGGGACAGAGGAAGCACTTTGACCTGTGACCTTCTTAAGGTACCATGTCTGCATTCTCTTAAACGGCCATTCTTTACAGATGGAGTCAGTTGTTCCTCTCCTATTTCTGGATTTTCCTGGGGAGCAGACTGCCACATTATGTTGAACATTTCCCCAAAGTACATAGCTTCATCCAAGGGAGACAAGTGGAGCAGTGGGACATCTATATTCATGTTGGCTTGTAGTGGGATTATGTATTACATTGTAAATAATTGTCCCGCCTATGGGTTTAATAAAAAATGTTGATTGGCTGAAGGCAGATAGAAAGTGTAGGCAGGGCTACCATGCTAATGGAACTCTGGGAACATCTCAGAACAGACTCAGATGCCACAGAGATGCAATGGAGACGGCAGCAGACACAGAGGAAAGAAGCTGAAATGCTGCTCTGAGAAAAAGTATCGAGCCACATAGCTGAACAAGGTGGGTTAAGTTCAGATGAAGGAGTTAGCAAATTATATGCCTGGGCCCCAGGACGATCAGTGTAAAAATAATATAAGCATCTGTGGGACTCTGGGACTGTGAGACTGCCAGTCAAACCTCTGGTCCAAACTGGAAAGTCTAGGCCAGAAACTGGATACAACAAAGGCTACTAGTGAGCAGATATCTAGCTTGTTCCTGGCATCCCCATCTTCTGTGACATCAGTATGGACACTGGAGTCCCCTCCTTGGGTCTGAGTCTTGGGATAAAGAGATGCCTCGGGGCCAGCAAAGTCCTCCAAAATCAAGGCCAACTTGAAGGATTCATTAATGTTACGAGAGGGTGACTGAACAGATGGCTCAGGGGTTAAGAGCACTTACTGCTCTTCCAGGGCACATGAGTTCAGTTCCCAACACCTATGACAGGTGGCTCACAATGGTTTTTAACTCAGACCCCTACACTTATGGCTTCCAGACACCTGCACTAATGTGCACATACCCATATAGAAACACATAATCAAAAATAATAAAATCTAAAAAGAGGCAATGTTAGAAAGGTATAAGTTGATTTTCTCTCTATTTGGAATTGAGTTATTCACTACTGCAGTAAAACTGGGTAGTATCTAGGTCTCTATTTTCCTGTCAGAGTATTTCCCTACAATAATGAGTCAGGGATGGTCTGATGAGGACTGTACCTCTTCATTGTGAAACTCACTCCACTAAATACCATCTTAAGTCCCTTTCTGCAGAGGACAAAACTGAAGACTGGGAGTTTACAAAATTCTCCAAAATTCATCTTAAATATATTGTTGAGAATATATAAATAATTAGCCACAGACATGGAATAAAAAAATCTGTTGTGTTTTTCTATGAAAGATCAGGAGCAATCTAAAATAAAGTTTAACTGAATATTTTGATCATTATAAACACATACACATTTTAAGTTTTCAGAAACATATGAATCAGTGTTATTAGTAGTCTGCACATGTAGACTCATGAGTGGTTCTCTCTGAACTTTAGCTTAGGAAAATCATCTAGTAAAAAGTAAATGACTGGGATCTTCAGAATAGAAACTTTACTACACATTTTAGTAAGACAGTAATCACAGCACCTGAGGAGGGTATTGACGCAGTAGTAGAGAAAATACAGATGGTATGAAAGAGAAGGACACAGTAGATCAGGTCTTAGATTGTGTTTTGTTTCCTTCTGGTTAGAAGTGACCAGTGTGATCCTGAATAGAAGATATGCTCTCATTCATGACTCTCTCAATAGGTTGGACCTGTTATATTTTCCTCATCAGGAACAAAGGATGCTCTTGAAACTTAGTGGTTCATGTGGCTCCTGGGACTCTTGAGATTCACATGGAAGTTACAAGACCCCCATATAACCCTGAGTAATCTAGAGTTAAACCATTGACCAGATTTGCTGTTGTCCATAGATGTATCTGTCAATGATTTGGACAGTGGTTTGGACTCTTGGTGATGTAAATCTCTTCTGAGTTTATCAATTCCTATAAACAACCCCAATAAACTCATCGATGTACTAAGGTGGACTTGGACGGAAAGAAACAAATGGATAAATAAATTGGAATTTTTGTAAATACAAAAGCTGTTAGTTTTGTAAATTGTGAAGTAAAATGAAGAATTACCAGAATATCAAGGTCAAGTTTCAAGGCCTTTCAATTCTATGTACACAGAAGCAAAGAGAATTGTTTTGTGTTGTCTTGTTTTGTTTTTGATAGTATGTGCAGGAAGACTGGGTTGTGTTTGCATGGTGGAAGCCAGAAACCAATCTTCAGTTCCCTCCTCAGAAGTCATCCACCTGGGGTTTTGAGACAGGGTCTTTTATTGGTCCAAAGTTCATTGATTAGGCTTCACTATCAGCCATTGATTAGACAATCATAATTGCCTTTCTCTGCCGCCCTACAAATGTGCCTCAGCCCATCTGGCATTTTTATGTGGATTCTGGAGCCCAAACTCAGGTCGCCATGCTTGCATGGAAAATGCTTCACCAACTGCAACATCTCCCTGTGCTACACCTCATTTTTATCTTTTTAAATGTCTACTTCTATATAAAATATATTTTTAATTATTATAAATTTTCATTATTCTTGAGAATTTCACTTATGTATACAAAGAAATATGATCATATTTATGGCCCATTTCACCCTTCACTTCTTCCCATATCTCCCTCCCTAATGCTTCTCCCTCCCAAGTTCAGGTTCTTTTTTAATTACTCACTAAACCAGTTAATGCTGGCTCTATGTGGTCATTCTGGGATATTAATGAAACACTGAGTTTAGGACACCAAGAAAAAATAAAGATGGTTCTTGAAGTTATTGGGTGATGCTGAGCTCTAGTGACCCCTTAGCACACTCAGTTCTCATTGGCAAGAGCAGGACAGAACATCTCAGAAAAGGATGCTCATTGGTTATAACCTGACAAATGGACCCTACACAGCTTTGGTCCTGGTTAAATAAGGAGGGTAACTTCCTTCCAGGCCATGGCAGATTCCTGCAAGTGTGCATCAACTGCTTCCCTAGTCTGGACAGATAATTTTGTTTTCACAGACACTGTGAGATTCTGTGAAACCCAACCCAGATCTCCTCTGGAGAACTGGATGTTTCTTCCTATTGATACCACCCTCTTGTCCATCTAGGAGAACTGACCTCTCCTAAAACCAAAACTTCGTATGAGACTGTGGGTCTGCATCTGGTTCTTGCTCTCATTTTGAGCATTCATTCAGTTCTGCAACTCTCGATGATTACATTTTAACGGTGGCATAGAAGTTGGTGTTCTTCTGTCTGTCCAGGGCTAATTCCTTCTTTATGGGTGTTGCAGGAGGAGGAGGAAGAGGAGGAGGAGAAAAAGAAGACTTCCAGAAAACCAATCACCAGTTCAGAGCCCAATCCAAACTCTAATATTTGAAAGAAAAAATTGTCTGTAAGTGTGTGTGTGTGTGTATGTATGTGTGTGTGTGTGTGTGTGTGTGTGTGTAAGAGAGAGAGAGTTCTGAGAGAGAATTTGTTTGCTTTGAGATTACTTGAAATTAGAGTCCCAGTCTAATTCTGCTCATGTAAAATATATTACTTGGACATCACATGGATTTATTTTTGTTTTTGTTTGCTTTCAAGACAGAGCCTCACTATGTAGTCTAGGCTTGCTCTATATGCACAGAAATCCTCCTACCTCTCAAGTGCTAGGATTACTATTTTGCCTGACATCCCATTACTACTGCTTATCATCACCATCACCACCATGTCATCACCATCATCTCATCATCATTATTACTAGTGAGGGGGATTGGACATGTGTGTGCTGTGGCACACACGTGGAGGTCAGAGGGCACAGTCTGTAGATTGAAATTTTCACATGGCACTAAGAACCTAACTCAGCTTTCAGCTCATGAGTACAGAGCCTAGATCAAATACCATAGAGATAGCAGTGTTCCCTGTGTTAAAGGCTTTATTATCATGAGCTCCACCTGAGTCGATGGAAAGGCTTAAAAGAACAGGATCCACTGGAAACAGAAGTGACAAAAGAGTAGGTACCCTGGGAACAGGAAGTGACAGACTGAGGACAGGAGACAGAATGTATACTAAAGCAAAGTAACAAAGAAACCCTAACCTAACCCTAACCCTAACCCACAGGACCAGGGATGGCCATTCGTTGAAGCTTAGGAGGGGAGAAAACCATCCCAAATCTGCAAACCAAGCTTGACTCCACAGCCTGGCTCTCAGCCTTTGACACAAACCTATCTGGGATACACAGTTCTACTGCAACATTCTTTTTATTAGGAATATAATAATACTATAGTTAAGATGTAGGAGAAGGCTCTTAGCATGGACCACACACACTCATTTCTCTTCTGTATCTCAATTAAATTTACTTCATTGTAAAAGCAGACTCCAAATGTGTGTCTTTGGGAGATGTAAAAAGGCTTCTTTTTACAATTTTGATGGAGTCAAAAATCAAGTGTGGGGGCCTGCGTTTAAGTTGTAGAACCCATGTAAAAAAATGGCATCCTAAAGAATAACACCCAAGGTGAACCTCCACATACACCCATACACATGTACTCATGCACTGGTGAGCAGTCACACATGCACACATTCATGCACTAGATAAATGCCTGAAATGTATATACATATATAATATACATGTTTATATTTAAAGTCTAACATTTCATTTCTCAAAAAGGACAACTAGTTATATTCAATGTATTGACTAAAATTTTCTTATGTTGCCATGCTATGACATGAAGAAACAACTGTAGAAATTCTCACCACAATGTGTTTGTCTAAAATCCTTAGTATATCTTCCTACAGCTTAGCAAAAAAAAAAAAAAAAAAAACAGACTTTTAGAAAGTCTTTGGTGGGCTCCAGTGAACAGACCTTGCTCTCCTCCATAAATCATGCCTTTGTGTGGTAATGTGCCTTCAAGATGGACTGCATTTATCTCCTACAACAATCCTCCCAGGAATATGTTCAGAAAGTATTGGTCATGTTATCATTCCAAAAAGGTTAAAAGAGGGATTTGCTTATCTATAATGATTTATGGAACTGACAAAGAAGTCACAAATTGTGGCCAGGAAATGCATACAAATTGACAGAATGGTTTAAAACAAAATTATGGTGTCGGGACACAGAGCTGATAGCTCCATTCTCTAACAGGACAAAGGAGCTGGGCTTCATAAATCACATTCGTCAGGAATAAATAAAAGAGTAGCCAAGGAGGCCAGTGGTCCCTGTTGTTTCTAGTTTCTCCTAATTTGTTGAGCTGCCCTGCCCTGCTCTGCCCGTGTTGGAGATAAGGGTTTCTCTTACTGCCTTGCTCTCTCCCGATTAGGTCTCAACACCAATAAATAAGACAGTGGCTTGTGCCCTGTCCATCTCTGACTCTCCTAGAGGCTGCTAAATGATTTTCTGTGACTTGGCAATTTCAGCACAAAGAGATCTGTCTGAGCAAACACCCAAGTCAAGCCATCCAGAAATTTCTTGTGACTCTAGCAACAGCTATGTTTTCCAGCTCCTTCACTTACAAAACCATTAGCAAATACATCACCCTAATACAAAAGCTAAAATAAAGTCACACGAGCCCCTGCCCAGAACTATTGCATTGTCAAATATGGGGCAAGAGTGAAGAGCAGGTAAATGCAGATAAATATTTGCAAAGTTAACTTTAAAATCTGCCTCACATCTTCAGATGAAGAAATGAAACAGACATGTACCAGATCTGTTCATCTTTCAGAACTAATTATGAAATTCCGTTACTGAATGTAGAAGAGGAGTAAGCCGTGTGTTGACTTAATTGACATTTTCTCACTAACTGAACTGTTTTAAAATGTGTGTGTGTGTGGTTTTTTTTTTTTTTTTTTTTTTTTTTTTTTTTTTTTTTTTTTTTTTTTTTTTTTTTTTTTTTTTTTTTTACAGCTCCCTGGGTTCTGTGTTTTGCTGTGGCCCTTACAAAACATAAAGACAAATCTCAACACAACTTCCCGTCCTGATTCCAGAGTTGTGTTAAAGTTCTTACTGCACGGTGGATAGTAGATGGTATAAGCACCTTGTCAGAAAACCTTCACCTAATTCTGCAGAGAAAACAGCAACACCTGGTGTGCTGTGATGACAGTGCGCATGTTTGTGCCATCAAACATCCTCCCAAGACCTCCATCAGGACTGAAACACGGAAAGCATCAAAACACTTGGCTCTTCCTCTGCTTCCTTTCCCAGCTTTGCCGTGTGCCTGAAGACCCTGCTCCCCATCTGTAGATCTAGCCTTGCCGTGGCTTGGCTCCTGACTTGCTGGTTTTCATTGCCAGATTAGTGCATACCTTGGAATCTACTGTTCTTTGTAGAACAAAGACTTGCCCTTGCCCAGCTTTCAATAAGCCCCTCTATGAACCCTTGGTCCTCTCTGCATAGGTGACATGGTCCCTCTGACCTATGTAGAAGGATATAATGAACATCTGTCCATGGGTGTGGCAGGCTTTTCAGCCATCTCAAAGTATGAGCATGGGCCTCTCTCCTTGCTCATTTATAAGAAATCACCAGAGAATGAGATATAGGAAGCCATCAAAGAGAAGAATGATTACAGCAAAGCAAGGAAACCATGACAGGCTGGGTGAACCTCTGAACAATGTCTGTGTACAGAGGAATTTTGGAGTACACAAGTTCCACACTGCTGCTGGGGACAAAAGGACACTGGGCATGGACATCAGCCATAGCCTTTCCTTTGGGTCTATTACAGCCACAGCGGGCAGCTACCTTCTTCATAGCCTATTCTATTCTAGGACACAAGAGACATTTTAGAACAACTATTCTGATAAGTGGCACTGATGGGGATTTCAACAAGGGAATGTAGCAGCAATAAACAAGAGGCCTCAGCAGGGGTGGGGGGAGGATGTGAGAGGGTCATGGGAGTATAAATGCTCAAATCTAGCTACATTATACACATGCACAAAAAATTGTCAGAGTAAATATTTTTACATAGAATTATTTTATTGTTTGAGAATTTTATTCAACAATATAAAGTGTTTTAATCAAATCCATTCCTCCACACCTTACCTTCCAACATCTCCCCTATTGCCACAACCACCTTTCCCCTCCTAATTTCAAGTGGTCTTTTTTAAAAAAAACATTGAGGCCACTTAGTGCCACCAGTATGCACACAGGTGTAGGGCCATCCACTGGATGGTAGGCAGCCTATCAGGGGCTGTATCCAAGCCGTCATGGATTGCCAATAGCGCTGCAGCTAGGATGAGAATTCATGAGCCCCTCCCCCATCCATGCTGACATTGGCTTCGTCTTGTACAGGTCTTGTGCATGCAGTCATAGCTTCTAAGTTCACAGATGCAATGGCCTTTCCATTTCAGAAAAAACATTACTTTGCAGCAGTCAACCACTACCTCAGCCACTTACAGTCTTCCCATTCCCTTTCCTGTGGTGACTCCTGACCCTTAGGAGGAAAATGTGTGATACAGAAGTCCCTTTTAGGACTGAGTTCCCTATAGGAAGAATACGTATCTCTCCATGATCGATATTCCTCAGCTATTCAGAGGAACAAAGTTGTGTCATTTGGAGGAAAATGGAGACAATCATATGAAATGGCCTAAATCTGCCCCAAAAAGACAAATATCAAGTGAAGTGTGATTGATATGGTTTCTATGTCTTAGATAGATGCACAAAATCATATGTTTAGTCAACAAAACAAAAACAGAAGCAGATGCATCTCAGGGAAGGAGGAGACTAATTTAACAGGAATGAAAAGGAAGAGAATGGGAAGGACAGTAGGCTCTGGGGGGCATGCTAGAAATACATTACAGAATTGGATGATTGTGCCTTAATGTGAGCCTTATCAGGTAAAATGAGACAAAATGCAGAACAATTAAAAAAATCTGCAGACAATTTGGTATAGGCAATCTATAAAATCACAGTTACAATTTTGCAATCACCCTTCCAGATCTTTCCAAAAAATGTAACAAAGATTTTAATGTACTAAATATATTTGAAACCTGAATTAGATTGTCACTAATCACAGGAAAAAATACATATCTGACTGAGTTCTGGGTTGAGTTACAGCGAATATATTAGAATAATTAGAAGACATGGACTTTTTTTTTTTTTTTTTTGAGAAGCCCAGGATATTTGCTTTTAAGTTTCAATGTGTCCCTACTGGGCATGACTGCCTTGTCACACATGATTCACCATGTAACTTGGCTACCAGAACCATCTTGAACCATATACACTCCTCTCTGAAACAGAAACCACAGGTCATGCCTTGGATGTGGCTGAAGTATCAATCTGAAGAGCTCAGTTCAATTCTGCATATTTCTATCTCCTCCAGGGTGAACCACACAGCTGCCTGACTAGAGTCCTCAGACCACATCTGAAGCAGCCCTGACCTCCCTCCTGATTGGTCTGCCAAGCCTTTGTTTCTGCAAAATGTCAAAGTAAACAGACGTTTGTCTCTTTTAGACACAAGAGACTCACTCAAAACCCTAATAAGAACTCCATGCTCACAGCAACGCATTAGAGTGCTTTACAATTCCAAAATTACGCAGATGGCAAAGAGCTGACAGACATTTGTGTCTTCCCTTTTAAAATTCTGCTGTTTCAAAACAAAATTAACTTTACATTCATTCATGAGGAGTATATTTTTCTTGAAGTTCTTGTAAATAATAATTGTTGCTTTTGCATTCATTATGATAACAGAAAACACTTCCAAACAGACAAATCCAATTAGCGTGAACATGTTGTGCTTTCATCAGCAAACAAAAGATGCCCCACAGGAACAAATGCTGGTCTTCCAGGAGAAACAGAAATGAGTCCCAAAGATTCCCTTTCATTTCTAACAATTGATACTAAAGCCATGCCCACTGAAAATCCCAGCACTGAATGACAATTCAGCTAAAAGAACGCCTGGAGTCAGTCCACGGTGTTCCTACCCCACGAGATGTCAGCAGAGCCAAGAAACAGGGGCTTCCACTGGGTTCAGAAGTTGTTTGCAATAACCTACTTGTATAAAAAAAATCACAAAAATATTCTTGTTCTTTCCTTAATAGTGAATAGTGCCCACCTGTCTCAATCTATGGAATTCAAGATCCCTTCCTCCCTTTCCCCAATGGGTCCCAAATTCTGTGCCCAAGAGACAGGAGACACAGCAGGATGCTCCCAATTGTTGTGTACTCCAACATAGGTTTAGAGTGCTGTCAGCTAGGAGGGGAGAGTGACTCAATGAAGACAGAACTAAGAGGGAGCCAAGGAGGCACATCATAAGGCCCACTGTCTTAATTAGGGTTCTATTGCTGTGAAGAGACACCATGACCATGGCAACTCTTATAAAGGAAAATGGTTAATTGGGACTGGCTTACAGTTTCAGAGGTTTAGTCCATTATCATCATGATGGGACATGGCAATATACAGGTGGACATGGAGCTGGAGAAGGAGCTGAGAGTTCTACATCTTGATTCACAGGCAGCAGAAGGAGTCTATTCCACTGGGGATGGCTTGAGAATATATGAAACCTTAAATTTCATCTCCACAGTGACACACTTCATCTAACAAGGCCACACCTACTCCAACAAAATCACATCTCCTAATAGTGTCGCTCCTTTTGGGAGCAATTTTATTTCAAACCAAACAGATAGGAACCTCTGAAATTTAAACAAGGGATGAATGGTCTCTACCCTTCTACTAAGTACCAGGCATAGTCAGCTGAACTCTTTTGCAAAGGTTCCCTAAGTGTCCCAATATGGTGACCAGCACCAAGAGAGAAATTCTGCTCTGGATGCAAACTGAGCTTCACTTTCCTACCTCCTTAAAGACAGCCTTGTGTAGCTAGATTGGGCCTTGCTTCTGCTCAGTCTATCTATGGTGCAACCAAAATGACCAATGGTCCTCACATTTTATCTGGGATACACAACTTCATCTCCTAGAACAGAATTTCATCCTGTAACCATTTCTGATTATAAGGGGATTGGCCATGTTCTTGCTGGGACAGAGCTGAGCAGGTCTTCCTTCTTAGTTAGGGTTTCTGTGCTATGAAGAAATACCATGACAAGAACAACTCTTATAAACAAAAACATTTAATTGGACTGTCTTATATTTTCAGAGTAGTTTAGCTCATCATCATCATGGTGGTACACAGCAGTGTGCAGACAGACACAGTGATAGCTTAGAGTCCTACATCTTGATTGGCAGGCAACAGGAAGTGAACTGAACCACTGGGCATGGCTTGAACATATATGGGACCTCAAAGCCTACTCCCACAGTGACACACTTCTTCCAACAAGGCCATACCTACTCCAGCAAAGCCACACCTTCTAATAGTACCACTCCCTATGAGCTTATGGGGGCCAATTACATTCAAACTACCACATGTGCCCTCACCAGAACCCAGGCTACTACCTGTGCACCCTGACATTCCCAAGCTGCTCCTGAGAGCATCCTTACCTTCCTTCTCTCCATCCATTTTTGGGTTCCCCTTTGTTCCCAGCATGCTACAGAGCTAGTACCCCAACTTTTCAGAGGGGCTGACACTTCCTTGGGGATCATCAGAGGCAATACTTCTACGTCAGAATGCAAAGACTGTCCAATAAAGTAAAAATTACACTTTACTTGAAGCTATAAACTAGAGTTCTGGATGGCCTGGGAAAAGCTCATGGGTCCCTCAAAGTCCAGGGTTATCACAGTAAGCTTTATGAGCCATCAATTTTATTTAATAGTCATAACTTTGAACTTCATAAATATTAATGGATAAATTAGGGAGAACATTATATCACGTTCATTAATTTTAAAATATGAAACCCTATAATTTGCTTTAATTCAGACCAAAATTATTAGCATGAATCTAGATCACTTCCTCAGACCACCCCATTGATATCTAGGGGCACACATCCATTCTCCTCACTTGTAAGTGGGAACATTCAGGAAACACATTATTGTAGCTGATCCCTACTCTTCAAGATGGCTCCTGTTGTGTTGGAAATATCTTTTACATTTTACAATTAGGCATGTCTTCCCTTCCTGCCCTTCCCCTCCTGTCCTTAACCCCTGGATCTCCTCCTGACTATCATTTTCAAGGCCACTTGAGATGCACTTGAGAGACATTTGTGAGCTTGATGTTGCTCTAAAGGTTAACATTGAAAAGTTGGAGAGGGTAGTTGTTGCATGAACTACCAAGAAATATGTATCTCTAATACCTTAGTGAAGATTTATTTTATTATTATAAACAGAGCCACCATAAAAAATCTTATTATCATATCCAGATCTGTCTTATTAGTAACTCTGTGATGGTAACAGGAAAGTGGTTCTGTTCTCAAGAATATAGATTGCCCTAAAACCCTAATCTGGTGAGACTCAGTAAAGCTTAGACAAGCCACTTGTGCTAGAGAGTGTCCAGAATGCTGAGGTCACACTAAGATTCCTTATTTGTCATCTGAAGGTCCCTAAACAATGTTAATCTCAAGCCAAAACTTCCCACTCAAACATTCCAAATATTGATACGTGATAATGCAGGGTGGAGAACGCCATTGCCAGCCCACCTCTGAATAGCAGTAGCTATTCACAGACAGTATTTCTCTTTTTTTGACACTATTTTATTTCAAAGGGTTTTTTTACATACCAAACACAGTTCCCCTTCCCTCCCCTCCTCCCATTCACTCCCCAGCTTCCCCCAACCCACTCCACCATCCACTCCTCAAAGAGGATAAGGCCTCCTCCCACGGAGAGTCAAAAAAGTTTGGAATATCAGATTGAGGCAGGACCAAGCTCTTCCCTCTGGGTTCCAAAAGGCCAGTTCATGTTCTAGGAACAAATCCTGGTCCCACTGCCAGAGGCCCCACCAACTGCTTAAGCCACACAATTCACAGACAGTATTTCTAATTCACTTATCTCACCCTATGTCACCCAAGTTTCCTGTCGCTCTGACAAAGCACCTAAGACATCAACATCAAGTAGGGAAGACTCCTGTGGCTCACGGTTTCCAAGGGTTCCTCCACCAGCTGGTCCTATCTCCTATGGCTCACAGCTTCCAAGGGCTCCTCCACTGGCTGGCCCGGTCACTGCCGACCTGGACTGAGGCACAACAACCTGCAGATTGGGCATTGAGGGAGCAAAGCTGCTCACTTCACAGAAGCCAGGAAAGGGACTGGTGGGTGAGCACAAAATACACTCTTCAGTGCAAGCTCTCAGTGACCTCCCTCCGCCAACCAAGGCCTATGCTCTGAAGCTTATATGACCTCCAGAGCCGTTAGCTGGGGACCAAACCTTCAACACCTGGGCTTTGAGGGGAACACTTTGGATCAAAACTGTAACAGCTGTGATGTTAAAATCCAGCAACATCACAGAGAGAAAATGGTCCTGCAGACAGTGACACCCTTGAGCAACTGAAACTTCACAGAACAAATTGCACCTTTCCTTCTGAAAACTGAGAACTTAAAAATTGTAAAACATTGATTTTAAAAAAAAAAGTGTTTGTAACCTGTGCAATTACAACAAGCATCTGGCACTTTGTCTAGTTAATTTGTGATTCAGTCTCTATACTCAAACCCTCAAGGTGATTAGTTCTCAGCATTCTCTTCCATCCACAAAAGCATAGAGAGAAAATCATAGAGTTTCAGCCCAGCGTCATCCTGCCCTAGAGAATCTAAGGATGTGTAGTCGCTGCCAGAGCACCATGATACCATGCACTTGCTGACCCTTTAATCCTCATGATCTCTATAAGGATTAATATACTCAGGGCAGAACACATGGCTTGACCCTAAAGTGCTTACTAAGCAAGCAGAAGGACCTGAGCTCAACCCTAACACCAAGGTAACAGAAGCCAGTGGTCAGCAGCACACACCAGTCATCTCAGTCAGTGCTACAAAGACAGGTGAGAGAGTCCATGGTGCTCAGTAGCCAGCCAGGCTTGCCACACAGTGAGTTCTAGGTTAAATGAGAGACCTAGTCTCCAGCTGAAGAAGGAACAGAGGAAGACATCAATGTCTGGTCTCCATGGGTATGAACACACACACATACACAGAGAAAGAATTAGTATAATTACTGCCTTCCAAATAGGCACTGTCATAGTTAGAATTTCGATTGCTCTACTAAAACACTATAACCAGAAACAATTTGGGGAGCAAAGGGTTTATTTCAGCATACAGTTCCACAATGTAGTCCCCCATTGAGGGGAGTCAGGGCAGGGATTCAAACAGCGTGGGGACAGGCAGAAACCTGGAAGCAGGAACCAAAGCAGAAGCCAGTGCTCCTCCACTTGTCAACCTGCTTTTTTAGATCAGCCAGTGAGCTGGGATCTCACCCATCAGTCATCAATCAGGAAAATGTACTAGATGCTTGTCCACAGGCCAGTCTGGTGAGGGCATCTCTGTTGAGATTTCCCCTTCCAATATGACTCTTGCTTATATCAAGTTGGCATAAATTGTAACCACGACACCAAAGAGGTGTGGTTTTATTTGGCCTGAATACTCCCAAAAAAAAACATATTTGTGGTTATAAAAGCTGACCCAAAGGGGCTTTCTCTGGTAGTCCTAAAGGAATAAGAACATTGTGGGTAACTAACAAACTATAGCAGAGTGGGTATGGTAGGAGCCACATAAAGTGGGTGTGGGTAGAGTTCAAAGGGGGGTCACTTTTACTATGAAGAATTATGGGAAAACCCAGTCTGTGGTGTTCTCACACATACTCTGTCTGCAGAGGCCAAATTACAGCTATTTATCTGATAAAAGGCAACAGCCATAATAACTTTCCAAGGTCAGTACCAGCAGCAGACTCAAAGTCACTGTTCTGCATTCCTAAACTGCAACAACAATAATAATAACTATGTCACATCTATTGATACATTTTGAAATAATGAGCTGGCAATCAGCTGCAAGAAGAATAGCATTTGCTCCCCAAATCCTTTAGAAAATGCTAAGAACCCAAGGAATGCAGGCCAGTAATGAATGACTGTGAAGACAACAAGTAACTCACGTGATATGACCTGCGAAAATATTTGGGTTGATTGAAGATATCACTCTTGCTTCCACACACTTCATCACTTGCCACCTATAGGAATTTTCTTTGATTTTTTTTCTCATTACTTTTAAATTAAAACTTTCTGACTCTGTAATCCACAGAATTACATCACAGTTAAGCCCCTTGGGAATGTCAACGAGCATCCACTATTCTCTTTCATTACATGCTGTGGTTACAAGTTAAACAATTTCATAAGCATTGTGAGTATTACCCTTTTGGCATGGATTTGAGCCCCCACAGTCTGTCACTGCTCTTGATGTCATATGGACCTCCTATAAACAAGTAAAGGAACTACCTGCTTGAATGCCAGCCAGAAAGAAAGCCCTCCAGGACTACATTCTCTACAAGCTCTTCACAGAATGCTGCTTAAAATAAGGACTACATCTGTAAGATGAGAATGTGCATGCTGATGACATCTGGGTCCTTCTTCATAAAGTCAGCAGGCACATCTGGTGAATCTGGAACGCTTCCACTGAGGAAGAAGAGAGGGAAGTAAACTCTCATATCTTCAGGGGACTGTAGGTATAGCTGCTGAACCTACCATAATACCAGCATCCTAGAAGTCAAGTATGAAACTCCCTCCCTGATTTCCACCTCTGTCCCAGGACAAGATCTCATGTAGCTGGCCTTGAACTCACCACCACACCCAGTTTATGTGGTGCTGGGGATAGAAATTGGGGCTTCAAGTATAGTAGAGAAGCCCTCAATCAACTGAGCCATATGCCCAGATATGGTAAAATGACTAGAAATGTGTATTATACATCTAGCATCTGTTCTACAATACCTTTAGGATTAATTTAGAAACTTGAGATTAAGTGGAAATTCCATCTATCAAGGGGGCGAGAAGCAAAGGACTTAAAAACTGAGCCACTCTGGGGCTGGAAAGATGGCTCAGTACTTAAAAGCACTGGCAGCTCTTCCAGAGGCTGGAGTTCAATTCTCAGAACCCATGTTGGACAGCTCTTAACCACTTGTAGCACCCCCTCAAGGGAACCTGACACCCTCTTGTGGCCTTGGCAGGTACTGTCCTCATGTGACATGCACTTACAGAGAACTAAAAGACCAGCCTCAGTTTATGCTGCAGTCTCAAGGTTCAGCCAACTAACTGTTGTTAAGTCCTGAATGTCAATGTCACTTTCTGTCTGGGGTAGAGCTACATGCATAGCCAAGGGTTACTTTCTCACTGGCCAGGCAGTGAGACATCTCTAGCCTGAGAAAAACTGTGTGATTTATCATCTGTTATGAAAATGGGTCCAGAGTTTGGCTGGGGGGGGGCGTGGAGAGCTATGTAGTTAGTGTGTTAGAGTATGTGTGCTAACTGAGGGATTTAGCTGAATGGGCTGAGAGAGAAATGTGAGAGATAAAAGAAGAAATAGCATGAAAGCAGTGTGAGAGCGAATGAATGAATGAGTAAAGAGTGAGCAAATGATGTAGAAGAAAAGGTGTGGGTGTGTGTGAGTGTGTGCATGAGAGAGCTGTTGCTGTGTAGGGTGTTGTGAAGGAACTGTGTATAAAGCTGGGCAGGGTATGTGGGTGTGTGTTAGGGTGTGCTGTGCAGAGGGGGCTAAGGAGACAGCGTGAGCAGCTGGGCAGAAGAGAGAACAAGAGATTTTCAGAGAGGACTTTTTTTTCAAGAGTAAATAAAATAGAAAGTTATCATCAGAAAGTGTGTGTTCATTTATTTAGACCCTTAGATTTAAAAGTTTCATAAAGATTTTAAATAGATAAGAATTTTTATCCTAAACGTCACTACTGTGAGTCTTATAACTTTGGAGCATTTCTGGGAACTGGCCTTCCCAGGCTATGCTAACACATCTTCACAGACAGAGGTGTGTCTCCTAGGTGATTTTAAATGCAGTTAAGCTGACAGTGCAGATCAGCCATCGCACCCTGTGTGATGAATCTGTGATTGAGATTCAGATGTGAGTGAGACTGGTGAAATGTAATGATGATTCAGATATAGAATAGGACACAGGATCAGCCTCTAAAACTAAGACCAAGGGCCAGCGAGATGGCTCAGCAGATAAAAGCACTTGTTCCCAAGCCTGACACCTAAGTTTGATCCCCAGGCGCCACATGGTGGAAAGAGAGAACTGACCTCTGGAAGCTGTCTTCTGGCCTCACATGTGTTGTGGCACACTCACACACACATACAATATATATATTAAGGATCTCAGTCTACAACCACAAGGAACTAAACTATTCATATCCCAAAAGAGCTTGGAAATGGATTCCTCATCAGAGCACCCAGATAAAACCTCACGTTTGGTATCATGGGCAATGAGCAATGTGAGTTAGAAAATCACATTAGTTTAAACTTCTAAGCTTTCAGTAATTTGTTATGCAGCAGTAGAAAACCAATATGCCTGTCTTGGATTTCAGGTGAAGATAGTCACACAAAGAAAACAAGATAAAGGAAAATTCTTCTAAGAAACTTAGTTCTCCTCATAGGAGAGTGAATGGATGTTGCATTTCACTCCTGGAGCTTGCCTTGATTCAATTAATGAAGATGTCTGATTGGTATCTGTGTGTCTGTATATTTGTCTGTGGCTGTGTGTGTCTGTGTGTCTGTGTGTATGTGTGTGTATGTATGTGTCTGTGTCTGGGTGTCTCTGTATGTGTGTCTGTGTGTGTATCTGTGTCTGTGTGTGCATCTGTGTCTGTGTGTGTGTCTGTAGGTGTGTATGTGTGTTTGTGTGTCTGTGTCTGTGTGTATGTCTCTGTGTATGTGTCTGGGTGTGCATGTCTGTGCGTCTATCTCTGTGTGTCTGTGTGTGTATGTGTCTGTGTGTGTCTATGTGTATGTGTCTCTGTGTGTCTGTGTGTATGTCTCTGTGTCTGTGTGTGTATCTCTGTGTGTGTCTGTGTCTCTGTGTTCATATGCATGTAAGTGTATGTGTAGGTGCAAGTGGAGGTAAGATGTCAACCTTAGTGTCTTTGCCCAGGAGCGATCCACACTTTGAAGCAGGGTCTTCACTGAGAACTGGGGCCCATAGATTGGGCAGGCTGGCTAAGAGTCCTCCTGTCTCTACCTCCCCAGTGCTGGGGACTGCACACCACCATGCCTAGCTTTCATCCTAGGAGCTAAACTGAACTCAGGTCCTCTTCATGCTTGCTCACAAACACTTTATACTCATCTGTCATCCACCCCTATCTAATCACAGAATTACAGATATTAGACTTTTAAAAGGAGACCTAAGGCTTCAAAAAAAAAAAAGAACAGTAAATGCTCCTGGAGCCAAAAAGACCAAAAATCAATCAATAAATATTTTTTCTCTATGCATGAATGCATGAAGTTTGCATTTAAAAAGCAAAGTGCATTAACATCTTGTCAGCTGACACTCAGAATTCACATTCCACCTCTTCAGAAATATACTTACCTCCAAAAGAGAAATTCAAATATGTACAAACCAGAAAATAGAATGCCAACTCTAAGTTCCCTACCTTAGCGGCTGGGCAGTGAATGGCAGGGAGAAGGAGACATCTTGAAAACAATACCTTGAACTGTTGCCACAGGGATAATGAATTCAACTAACCACTAAAATATTCTTCTGAAAGAAACAACTTTCTGAAACTGTTCCCTGAAAGAAATGAAGTCAGGCACTCCTTCCATTACAGAGAATTTAAAACTCACTCACGTCACCAGCTAAAAGGTGGCGGGAGATGAAGCCTCTCTAGCCACAAGAAGCATGTCACTGAGTCCATCACTGTGTAATGACAGCACAGGGGGAAGCCTGTGCCTTCCAGGTTCCAACACATCACCACAGGGAGGTCAATAGCTCACAGAGAAGACAAAGGAGCTGAGTATGCCTCCACTGTGGGGATGGGATATTTGTCAGCCAGATTGAAGGATCCTAGGGCTGGACAGTTGTGGTTCATGGGAAAGAGTGTAGACTACTCTTCCAGAACCCTTTGGTTCCCAGAAGCTCTGTCAAGTAGCCTGTAACTCCAGCTCCTGAGGCATTAGATTCCTCTGGCATCCTAGGCTTCTGCACTTGTGAACACACATGCATATGTACCTGAGTACATGAGCACACACACACACACCATTAAAAATATTAAAATTTTTAAAGATTGAGAAATCTTCAAAACCTTATTCTAATAGTCATGGAACAGACAGAAATGATAGCACACGCCTGTAATCTCAGCACTTGGTAAGTAGAGGCAGGGAATAGGTACGTGAAAGTCATCCTCAGCTACAGAGTGACTTGGAGGTCAGCCTCTGCTACATGAAACCCTGTCTCAATAATGATAACATGGGCTGGGTAGATGTTTAGGGGAATAAAGTTCTTACTGCAAAGGCATGAAGGCTGAAGCCCAGATCCCCAGCACCCACATAAAGGTCAAGCAAGCTTGTTGGTCCACCTGTAACCTCAGTGCTCAGGAAGTAGACACAGGGGATCCCCAGGGTAAACTAGACCAGCTGATTCTATGTGTCTCAGGTTCAGCAAAAGATTTTACCTTAGTAAACAAAGGGAGACCAGTGAAAATGCTGACATGAACCTCTGACTCCACAGGCATGCACAAATAGACACACACACACACACACACACACACACACACTTGTAAACATGCATATACACACATGTGCACAGAACACATGCACCTATACCACTGGTTCTCAACCTTTCTAATGCTGTGACCCTTTAATACAGCTCATGGTGACCCCCAACCATAAAATTATTTCATCACTACTTTATGACTAATTTTACTACAGTTGTGAATCATAATGTAAATATCTGACATGCAGGATATCTGATATGCGACCCCTGTGAAAGGTTTACTTGATTCCCAAAGAGGTTGTGACCCACAGTTTGAGAACTTCTGGCCCATACAAATAATAATGACCTTTGATCTTAATTTCCTTCAATAAATCTGCCCAGTCACAAAATGCTGGCAAAAATCTGTATCACTGCCACATGATTATATTTATATTGAACTTCATCTAAGGGTCACAATGTACTATCGCACACTGTACAGTATTTCAGCTTTTCTAAATGTAACCTGGCTTATACCTCCTCACCAGAAAGCCTGTGCAACTGACATCCCACATCTGCAGTGGCCTGTGTAGATAAAAGGACATCCTCTTATGCTCAACAAGAGAGAAGTGAAGCCAGAAGGTCCAGCCGGTAAGAGCCACATTCCATCACCCACAGCACTCATGGAGGTATGATATCATACCCACAGCACACATGGAGGTGTGATTCCATCACCCACAGCACAAATGGAAGTGTGATATCATCACCCACAGCACACATGGAGGTGTGATTCCATCACCCACAGCACAAATGGAAGTGTGATATCATCACCCACAGCACACATGGAGGTGTGATTCCATCACCCACAGCACAAATGGAGGTGTGATTCCATCACGTACAGCATGCATGGAGGTGTGATTCCATCACCCACAGCACAAATGGAAGTGTGATATCATCACCCACAACACACATGGAGATGTGATTCCATCACCCACAGCATGGGTGGAGGTGTGGTTCCATCACCCACAGCACACATGGAGGTGTGATTCCATAATCCATCACCTGCAGCACAGGTAGAGGTGTGGTTCCATCACCCACAGCACACATGGAGGTGTGATTCCATCCCCCACAGCATGGGTCAGTCCTACGTGGGTCCTGTCTGTACACCTCAGTGTTGGAAGAGTTTCTTCTCTCTGGGGACCTTACACTATCTACTCCTTCCACTCACCAACAAACCACAGTTCACCCTGGGAATCAATGAGTTTACTGGGCTTACTTACAGAGCTCGGATGAGGGGTTACTTGCAGGAATCGGTGACCTCAAAGAACTGAGATGGCTTCCCCATAGCCACCATAGTTGGAGCCCCCTCGGTTATCACCCCTCAGCCTATGTACTCCAGCAAACCCCCTGAGACACATGCACCCAAGACCATGTGTAATTAGGGAAGAATTACATACAAATGGCTGGGAAGAGCAGCTGGAATCTCAGATGGGGTTGGGGACTAGCCCTTTCCACCTAGACCTTCTCTGAGGAAGTATACACAATTAGCATCTGCATCTGATGGCCGCTTGCAAACAGACACTGCTGACCCAATGAAGATGATGGTGGCTGTGTTGCTCTGAGGGCTACCTTCTAAAACAATCAGCTCATAACCATTCATTACAAATATTCACAGTTTCAAATGTAAAAGTAACAAACCTAACTGGATTTGGAACTCACTCACAGACTTTAATAATGTGGAATGACTAACCTCTGCAGGAAGCATCAGAGATTCATAGTTAGCAATGAACACACAGTTCAGCGGGCTTTTGAAAATCACTTACTGGCACAGTTTGGGTGTGACCTGTGAGTTCTCAAAGTCTTAAGCTGCTCCATGTTGTCCTGGGTAAGTGCTGAAAAGAGAAACAGTATGACACCTGCTCCTTAGGGTTGGTCTTAGCTATAGAGAATACCGGAAATATCCATTACATCGGGTCACTCTGAGCAGCAACATGAAAAGGCAGAGGCTAGCTGGGCAGCATGCACAGAAGTGGGATGGGTGGCCAGCTCTGCTGCCTCCTCTGAAGTCCTGTCCATATGTGGAAAGATGGAGGATGAGGAAGAGAAGGGTAAGAAGCCTGAAGACTTTGTCCTAAGTGGAAGTGGAGTCACTTGTCTGTTGCCTGCAGACACACTTCAGCTTCTAGAACTGGTCGATAATATGGCTCTATTCTCAGCATACAAAATCAATATGAAAATAACCAATGACACTGAAGAAATTTATAATAACTGTCAGGGAAACATGTCCTGCTTGAATGGATGGTGCAGATGCAAAGGCCATGTAGAAGGACTATAAGACATAATCGTTATGATCCATTCCAGGATGCTGTACACTTACTGGCTAAAGAGTGGCAGGTGAGCAGGAAGGCTCACGGCTCCTCATCCCCACCCTGGCAGCTGGTGCCTGCTTGTCTCAAATCTCTGAGAGCTGGAAAGTTGCATTCAGTCTGCTATTTGACTGAGTTCAATAGAAATGGGGGAGGAGGTGGTAATCTCAAACACATTTGTTAAATAAGGCTTTGTCTCCAGAGTGGAGAGGGGAATTTGGGAAGGGGGTTTTACTGAAAGAACTAGACAATTATAATTCTTTGGCGTACCCCCTGGAGAAGAGGGCAGAGATTTCTGGAGATCTAGAACCTGAAAAGCCAGTCTTGCTTTTCTCCACACTGACATCCCTTTCTGCACAGTGCTGTACTGAACACTGCCCCCTGGTGCTTCCTAGTGCCTAGACGGCCTTTCTAGTCTCCTTAATTTACTACCGAGGGTGAGCATCTTGCTTCTCCCAGGCCTTCTGAGTTTCAATGTTCTCATGACAGATGTAAGAAATAAAAGTAAACTTGGGAGCTAGGCACATTGTCTAATGTGCACAGAGCTCATCAATGCCAGTATGTGATGGTTGGGAAACTGAAAGTGGGATGCATAGCATCTCTGTACCAGCTTTGCTAAATTTTCTGTAAATCTATAGCCATTCTTATTCATGGTCCTGCCATGGGGCAGCATCTGCCAGGAGGTTTTACCAGAGCCAACCCAATGTCCTCCACATCCTTGAATGTTCACAACTTTGAGCTAAATAAACCTCCTTTCTTCATAAAGTATTCAGACTCAGGTACTTTATTACTCCAATAGAAAATACACTAATGTAACAGGCACACACAATATAAAGACGGAGTTTCAGGATGCAGGAACATGAATGGGAGGGACGAGATGTGAGACTGTAAATTGTGTGTGTCATTGAAGTAAAGTCCTTTTGTTGTTTTGCTTTTGCTTTCTGAGACAGGGTTTCTAAATAACAGCCTTGGCTGTCCTGGACTCACTCTATAGACCAGGCTGGCCTCGAACTCACAGAGATCTGCCTCCACTTAGCCACCGCTAAGTGCTGTGATTAAAGACATGTGCTACCGCCACCTGGCTTGAAGTAAGTATTTACAATTTAAAACAAATTATTATGAGATTTTCCTGGTCAGTTGTGGTGACTCTTGAAAATTCTTTGTTTTCTACAATTAAACCATTTTATTTCTATAAGGGCATAAAATTTTGTATATGCAGTAAATTCACAGTAATTGGTAACATACAATGGTCTCTAGGCTGAAGCCTTTGTTTCCAAATTTTCTATAACCCACATGTTCATTTTTACACCCACATACTGAGATGTGACTCACAGTTTAAGAGACACATACCGGTTAAGAGCAAAAAAAATTTAAAAAGCCATTTCATGCAATAGGAACCACAGGAATCAAGGATGATCTCACAATCGTATTAGAAAAAAAATAAGAGGCTACATCAAAAGCAGGAGGTAAGAATGGCAATACATAGCAATAAAAACTCTTTCAGTAGACAAATTACAATGATTATAAATGTATATGTACCATATATCACAGTATCAAAATACATAATGAAAAATATGAAATTGAAAACAAAGACAGCAACACCTTAATAATAGGAAATTTTAATACTGCAACACTTTCAGTAATTAGTAGAAAAAAATAAGCAGGAGATAATCAGAAAACAGAAAATTTAAACACTATAGAGCAAATGAAGCTAGCATAGAGAATGCTCCTTTGAACAGTAGCAGAATGCATATTTCTCTCAGATACACATGGTACTTTCTTCAGACCACATGTTACACTACAAAACACATTATAACAAAATTAATCATCTTTTCTGTCCAGGATAAAGTTAAATTTAGGTAGAAAGAGCTAGATATGGTTCATTGGTTAAGCATGCTCATCTATTGCTCTCATAGAAGACGTAGGTTCAGTTCCCAGCACACCTACACATGATGGCTCACAACCACCTATAACCCAAGCCTCAGGTGGTCTGCTGCCCTCTTCTGGCCTCCAGGGGCTCCTGCACACATATGGTGCACATATACTCATACAGGGTCACATACACACACATAATTTTTAATAAATCTTTTTTTAAATATAAGTAAAATATGACAGTGAATAATCAAAGTTGTAGTAAAGCCAGAAAATTTACAAATAAACAGAAATCAAACAAACACACTTAAACAGCTCATGAGTCCAAAGTAATCACAAGAAATCTGGATGTGAATGAATACAAAACCACAACAAACCAAAACTGTGGACAACAATAAAAAGCAGTCCTAAGAATGAAGCTCATGGTGCATAATTTCTACACAGAAATAAATTTTTAAAAGCCAATAAAATAACTTTATGCATCATGGATTTAAAAAAACGCTAAATCCAGAGTTATAATGAATAATAATAATAATAACAATAGTAATAAAGATTGGAGCTTACATAATAGTAAATAGAGAAAAGATTAAAAAAAATGGAACCTAAAAGTTGATGTTTTTAAGATAATAAAAACTGAGAACTCACAGAACAACTTTATATCAAGGCTTCAAAATACAAAGTTAGCATATAAAAGGTAATCACATTTCAATATGTCAGCAATAAATAAAAGAAACTCGCAATTCAAAATATAACACTTTTGTAGTATACTATTTCTGAGGTGACAAAAAAAATAATTTACTCATTCCAGAGACAGAAAGAATGATAGACCAAAGGATATTGCCAGAGTCTAAGTCAGGAAGTCAATAACTTTTGTTGAGGTTATTTACAAGAGCAGGAGGAAAGAGTCCTTATAGGAGCAGAAATGACCATAGATAGCTGTATCACTAAAGTCCATCCCAGCATGGATGACAGCTTACAAGAACTGGGAAACCTAGAGCATGTTGCACAGCCTACAGGCAACACAAAAGTATAGAGTGCAAGCTTGGCTGATCTCTGTGTCTTCTAAGCAGCTGAATTTTATGCAGAATATCTTGCCACAGTCATAATGGTTTTATACGTGCTTGGGGGTGGAACAGGTAGGGATGTGGTCAGTTTCAGGGACTTCCTGAAGCTTCTGAGTTGTTTACTTCCTGAATTTAATGATCTTCTCTGCAGGATGGAATATCACCTCCCTTGAGAACACCCTGTGCCTCATTGAACTTCCCTCCAAGACAAAAGATTTTAGCCCAGAGGAAATTGTTATACAACAATTACATTTACATTACTACCAGAAAAAAATAGGTACATCTAACAAAATATGTCTAAAAGGTAAATGAGAAAAACTATAAACCTCTGATAAAAAAAAAAAATCAAAGAACTAAGTAAATGGTGAAGTCTTACCTGTTCATGAATAGGAAAACTCAATATTATTGATGCATAAGTTCTTCTTGACTTAATCTATTGATCCACTAAGATTCCAGCAAAAGTTTTATGAATATTGGCAAATTAATTGTGAAGTTTACACTCAGAGGTAAAAAATCTAGAATAACAACTACAATACTGAAGAAAGGCTGAAATTACTCAAATTCAAGACTTCCTATAAAGCCTTGATAATCAACACAATGAACTACTGGTGAGAAACAACAGACTAGTGGAAAGAACACAGAGCCAGGAAGCAGATACATCCTACAGTCAACTAGTCTTTGAAGAAAGGGAAAGGTAATACATGAGGCTGCTAGTACATGTTACTGGAACCATTGGTGTTGAAGGGTATTTGATTGCACTGTGAAACTCTGAGACGGTATTAGTAAAATCAACCTTGGATGAGGGGATGGTACCAGCAACTAGTATGGAGGACCTGGTAAGATGGATAGAGGGACACACAGGAAATAGGAGGGAGAGACTTAGGAATTTGAGGTCCTTTGTGGTTTGGGATGGTATGAAAAGATGCTCCTTTGATGGATCTCAAGCCAAAAAGGAAGGTCAGTTAGGTGCCTTCCAGCTTCTGTGATCTAGCATGTTTTCACCCCAATATCTGACTCCTGAGTCTTTATTGGTAAATAGAACTTAGATAAAAAACAACACATTGTATATTCATATGCAACATTAAAAAAACAATGTAGACAGAGACCTCATAGCCTTCACAGGAGTAAAACCAAAATTGTTTGAATACTTTAACTTAAGATGAAAAATGAGAGAACTCTAGGAGAGGATTACGAGTGTGGGTCAGTTGCAAAGTGCTGGCCTCCATGCAGGAAGCCTTCTATCTCCAGTACCTCATAAACGCAGCACTGAGGAGGTAGAAGCAGGAGAATCAACGGGACAAGGTCATTCTTAGCTACATACAAGTTTAAGGCTAGATTGGGATATATAAAACCCTGTCCCAAAAGAATAGTTATTAAAATATCTGAGCACAAAACTCAGGAGAGAAATGTAGATGACCTTGGGGGTTCCAGATGACTTTTCAGATATATCAAAGAGAATCTATGAAAGAAATAATTGATGCACTGGGCTTTGCTAAGGTTCAAGTTTCCTATTTGAAAGAAACTGTCAAGAGAGCAAACAACAAGCCACTGAGAGAAAATATTTGCAAGAATCATATCTGATAAAGGACTATTACTAAGCATAGGCAGAAAACTCAACACAAATATAAATAGCTCAATTTGTAATAGGACAAAGAGCTGACTGGGTGCTCAGAGAAACTTCATGGCCAGTAAATGACTCCTCCATGTCATCAGCAAAAAACAAGTTAAAATAACAATGAGTTTCCAGACTCTGTGTGTGTAACATAATATAATAAATATAACATAGCATACTATAATAGAATGTATACCTTTGTGTATATATTATATTCCTTTGTGGTGGAAGACCAAGTACAACCCTAAAAATATTAGACTCACATGATATTTTCCTATGGATATAACAGTTAGTTTTCTTCCTGTTTAAAAAAAAAAAAAACTTCAGTATTTATTCGAACTAAAACATTTTATCGGAATCCTATAGAAAGACTAAAATGATTATCTTTATTATATTGCTAAATCATTTTTAATTATTTCTTTAAAATCCAGAGTGAGGAAATTAGACATCACAGCCTGATATTTCCCTCAAATAATTAACTTAAGAAAAACTCAGTGTAGAGGAAAGCTAATGTGTTTTTATCTATTTTTACATATTTATGATGTTAATATTATTCAGCATACAGAAGATTTTGTTTTAAATTTTGTATTTACTTATTTACTTTATTGTGTAAATATGTGTGCACGCACACACACAGAGGCAGCAGGACATACTTGTGGAGGTCAGAGGAGAGCGTAGAGGAATCAGTTCTCTCCTCCTAACACATGGTGCTGGGGACTGAACCTATGACCCAGGCCTTGGTTGAAAACACCCACTGAGCTATGTCACCATTGCACTTGTAAAATTGCATTCTACCTGGCAGCTGTACAAGACTGGTGTCTATGATTTGCACCTACCACATCATGTCTATTAACCCGCATTTTTATATCTTTTTCCTGCTCCTAACCCATCCATCCTGGGTACTCACTCACTCTTCTCCAGCTCTTAGAGGATGCTTGCCCTCCTCTGAGCTGCAAAAGGACCCATGTGGAACTTTTTGGCCTGTGTCTTCTGCATGGGGTTGGCAAATTAAGTCACAAGTGTAAAACTAAAGAGAATGGGAAAGGAGAAAAGACATGCTTATTCCCTGGTTCCCTACATGCCACCCTCGGCCACATTTGGATGGGGACAGCCAGTCTCCAACAGCTATAGTTCTTGGCACAGTCTCATAGCCATGCTCACCTCTGGCCTAGTCTGGGAAGCAGGAGCCATGGCGTCTATTGATACTAATGTCTCACTCACTGTTTCTTGTTGGAGCTCTTTATCTGTCTCTATATTTGCCCGGCCACCTCTTTAGCTTGACCTAAGTTGTCATTTGCAAGCACTGTTTCCTGACCAGCTCACCCAGAGTCCGAGCGGCTTACCTAACTAGGATCTGTGCCACAAAATGCGCTTTCTCACGCACCCACTGCTTCATCCGCAGTTTGCATCATGGAAGCTGAAAGAAAAGAACTGGTTGTGTTGTGAGGTGGGGAGATTGCAGAGTCCACAACTCGGAGGAAGCAGCTGCCAGTCACGCAGAACGATGTCAGAGTGGGCTGGAGCCACTTGGCAGAGGTTAATGTGGGCCTCTCTGGGAGGGTGACCTCAAGAAAATCGGCAGGAGCTGCTGGAGCAATTGGCAAAAGAGAGGTTCTCGTGGCAATCAATGGGTCACGGCCTCTGAGGCCCATAAACTCCCAAAGAAAATTAGATTTCCCAGCAGATCTTTCCCAAACCTAAGACCAAAGAGATACTGTGGTTCAACCTTTGGGGGATGCAGGTAAAAGAGTTGTCCCAAATAAAAGTCATCATCATCATCATCATCATCTTAAAAACATTCACTATGGGGCCTGAAGAGATGGCTCTGGGGTTAAGAGCATCAGTGGCTCTCCCCATCACGATCCCTATCCCTCTCTCATGGAATTTCTCCTCCCTCCATTCAGCTAAACCAGGAGCTCAGCCTGGGTGCTTAGCTATGGATCTCTGCTTCTGCCTCCATCTGCTGCTGGGTGAAGGCTGTATAGTGGGAACTAGGGCGGTCCTTCATTTGATTATAGGAAAGGCCTGTTTAGGCACCCTCTCCACTATAGCTTGGAGTCCTAGCTGAGGTCATCTTGAGGGTTCTTGGGTGTTTCCCTAGCCCCAGGTTTCTCTCTAACCCCACAATGGCTCCTTCTATCAGAATATCCACTTCTTTGCTCTCCCCCCACTCAACCATCCCATTCTCTCATGTTCTGAGCATAACCCTAACCCTAACCCTAACCCTAACCCTAACCCTAACCCTCTTGCAAAGGACCTGAGTTCAGTTCTTAGCACCCATATTGTGGCTCAGAACTGTTTGTAGCTCCAGTTCCAGGAGATCCGATGCCCTCTCAGGAAACAGACACTTGTACGATACACAGACATAAACAAAGCCAACACACTTATAACATCTTTTTAAAAACCATGCACCAGGGATGAAGTTCAAACAGTAGAGTGATTGTCTAGAGTACACAAAGCCCTGGGCAGAAGACATGATGATTCTTGGAATCCCAGAACTGAGAAGGTATGCGATTAATTTTAGAATTATGATTGGAGTTCAAGCCTTCCTTAGCCTATAGCAAGTTCAGGATTAGACAGACAGAGGTAAAAAAAAAAAAAAAAAGAAAGAAAAACTGCAATTATCTAGGTGTCCAGGGCTACTTCATCCTTTTCCAGCTGCCTGCCTTAGCTGGTCCACAGAGGCGGCAAAGGGAGAGAGATCATCGGTCCTGAGCCTCCTGCAACATGCTGGGTATTCAACCCTCTTGACCCCTAGAAGACCCCCTTTTTCTGAGAGTACTACAGGACCTGAGCAGACTGTGGGATATTGTGTAGTGGTGTCTAGTCTATGGACCACTGAGGGAGAACCACATAGTACACGTTAGAGCCCATCGGCAGAAGACAAGAAGGCTGCAGGGCTCATAGTGAACTTTCATGGCTTCTTCACCCGAGAGCTGCCTTGGCATTAACTCTTCTACTCATTTGGACTGTGCTTACATGAGGGTTAGGGTTAGGGTTAGGGTACCTAACCCTAGTGACACTGTACAAGCACAGCAGAGCAAAGGGACACCTTGAGTGGTAGTCTGAGGAAAGACAGGAAACCCTCCATTATGGGCATGCTAATGAAAGACAAGCCCAAAGAAGTGGTGCTTTTGGGTACCAAGGCAATCATTTGGTTTATCTGGGTACCAAGATAACTGTCCTTTCAAAGTTACAGAAATGGAGAATCGATAAGGCCTGGGGTGTTTGCCTTCAGTCATCCTAAGAATTCTCAATGTTTACCAAAAATACTGGAAGTTCTCTTCCAGAAACATATTTTTCTTCCTTTTCTAGATGTGTTTTTATGGTTTGGGAAACAAGAAGGAATGTGGGATTTACTATATTTTTATTTTATTGTAATTGCATATGCAAATGGAGGGAGATAGATGGATGCTGTGGCAAGTGTGTGGAGGCCAGAGAGCAACTTATAGAAATCAGTTTCCTCCTTCTACCAATGGAGTCCTAAGTCTGAACTCAAGTCATCCGGCTTGACAGCGGCCGTTTCTACCCACTAAGCCATCTTGGTAATTTTGGAAGGAATGTGGTAGGACTACCTCCTCACCATGTCCCATGGCAGAAAGGGTTCTGGGTATTATCTGTAGTTATAGAGCATTTTAAAACTGTGCATAAACATATGGAGAGGTGCTTTGCAAACTAATCTTTGGTAGTGAACCTTTTCTTCAGAGGGAATCTTATGGGAACCATGGAGGAGAGACAGAAACCTTGAACTTGCCCATTTGAGCTCTCAAATGGGGCCTCAGGCCTCTCAGAAGTTCTTCTAAGAATGCCTGCAATGCTACAGAACACAGAAGCAAGTCACCAATAAAAAACCATCAGGTGCCATGATACCTACACCAGACTGACATCTGTCAGGTTGTCACACTGAGTGAGCCATGTCACCTCTCAGAGTCTCATGGGCTCACCTCTGACCTGTGATTCCTTTGGCTCTGGTGTTACAGTTTCTCTCACACATAGGGAAGATGTTCCCTTTGCTGCCTTGCAGCAGAGGTTAAACAGGGCTGAGATGTAACCTCTCCTAATCTTCATTCCCGTGTGCAAGTCCCACCATCTGGGCCATGTGTCACCATGGCACCACTCCTTCACTGCTGATTTGTTGGCATACTTCATCATATGCCTCATGATCTGTCACAGTAGCTATTAGCTGAAAGTGGGAACAAGACACAACAAACCTCATATCTCTTGTTTACAATTTCCCTGGAGAAACAAAGGGAAAACATGGGGGGGTGCGTAATTAGATGCTCTGAGCAGAAACCAGAGAATGTTACGAGCCCCAGAGATCCATGGAAGCTGGGGAGTATCAGGCAGAAGAGCATTCATCAACTGTCTGAGTATTCAAAGGGGGAACAGCCTGACATCTGTGATTTGTTTTAAAATTGCTCAACAGCTGGGGAGATGGTTCAGCAATTAAAGTGTTTACCACACACGCCCTGGGGATCAAATTTAGCTCCCCAGAACCTATGTATATGTCTGATTCCAGCCTCAGAAGGCAGACACAGAGACTGCCAAAAGCAAAATAGCTAGCAAGACTAGCCGTAGTGAAATCTGAGTTTGATTGAGAGGCCTTGCCTTAATGACTAAGGTAGAAGAGTAATGGAGGATGATTTCACACATCACCTTGGAGCTTCACATGCAAATGTGCACACTTGGTACCTACATTTATATGCATGCACACGCAACCACAAAGGCACACCAAATGCACACGTACACACACAAAGACACTAAAAAAGAGAAAAGAAAAAGTAATAATAAAAATTAAAATCACCCAACAAAATAAAAGGCAGGATCAATAAGACAAGAAATGGACAATGTTACCAACTGTCAGCTCTAGGTGGATACAGGTACATTCAATGTTCTCCCTATTTGGAGTGTATCTGAGGTGTTCTATTTTCAAAGGCTGTTTGCTGCCAGTGCCAGTGTGATGCTAAGGAACATATCAACTGTGTCAATTATCAAAGGGTGATTAAGGGAACTCTTATCTCTGACTCTGAGAAAGGCCTCTGAGGTAGGGTTAGAACAGGATTTTGATGCCTTCAAAACACCTGGAAAGTCTCCAGGAGTGAGAGCAACAGGTGAAAACACCCTGAGAGAAAGCTAGGACAGGACAGACACTCCGAGGGAACAGGCCCATGACTCATAGGCACACACTTCATTATCCAGTTAACACAAACCAATTATCTTGCCTTTTAATCAGCTTTGGGTAGAGCAGTAAGAGGTAGATCAATGAGGCTTGGAATCAGGCATTGACTGGGTAATGGTGCAGATAGGTAGCAGGGCTGTAATCCAGGACTTGGAAATCCCCAGAGACTTATTCCTCCATGAGGTCTAAACATGAACAGGAGATGGCAAGGACAGGACAGGCTGGGTCAGTGATGAATGAGGCAGGAACACCGGCTTCCCATCTCTAGAAGAGCCCCATATCTTTTTATTCTGGTGCTCTCAGTTCCCAGGCATAAAGAGTATTTGTTGAGCATTTAGTGGTGAGCTAGCCGCTAGGACAGATGCTGGAGTTCAGAGTTGCCCTAGACTCATATAGACCTCTCAGAGCTCAAAACCAAGATCAGTAACCACAAGAGATGATCAATAATGCAAATTCAGAAGTCTGCACCAATTGGGACATCTTCAAGGAAGCAGAACCCTTCCTTCAGATAAGGTTCAGGCATACAAAATGTAGGGAGGACTACCTGGAGAAAGGTGGACACTCCTAAAATGTGTCTATCTAGTAGGTGGGGTGGTAGGCTTCTTTAGAAGAGCTTGGCAAAGAAGGTTCTAGAAGATGGTAAAAGAGGTTGACTTTAGGTGTGTCAGACTGACAGTAACATAGCAATTTTCTGATTGATGCACAGGGTCTCCTTCATATACACTATTGCATGTTGGGAACCAGTTTCCTACACTCCCCCTCCCCCACACCAGTCTGTTCCCTACCCCCAAGTATTTAAAGTCATACTAGGTGGGCAACAGTGGAGTATATTCCTTTTCTGTGGCTTGGAGGCCAGCTATAAACTTGCTTTGGCCAGCAAGAGTTGGGCATAAGCTAAGGTTGGTGATATGGGTTTGCACTGGGGCTTTACATCTGTAACTCATAGCTGCCATAACAGAGGTGGACCTGCAAATGCTGCTGGTCCATGGAGGATGCAGACTCCGCCCAAGAGACCTTCAGTCTTGGTGAGGATTTTTTCCAGTCGCTACTGCCAAGGCTGGAGAGCCCAGCCATACCCAGCTATGATTAGCTAATCTCTAGCTATAACACATTCAAAGATTAATCAATACATCTAGATGCCCTCTCAATGCATAAGATCAATAAATCTGTGTGTGTGTGTGTGAGAGAGAGAGAGAGAGAGAGAGAAAGAGAGATCCCCTGGTATGGATGTTTCAGATGGTTGCAAGCCACCATGTTGGTGCTGAGAATTGAACCTGGGTCCTCTGGGAAGAGCAGCTGATGCTCTTAACTGCTGAACCATCTCTTCAACACAAAGTCTAAACATTTCTGAGGCACTGCTGTATACAGAAATACAACAATTCTTATCATACAATGATTCTCTAAAAATTCTTTAACATGTAAAAACACATTATTGGGATTGTAGTCAATAGAATGAGTGTTTTGGGCATGTCTGGCACATGTTAGTTTTCTGATTTTGAAATGTTGGCTGACTCTTAGTTATTTCTAAAGGTGACAGTGATACAGGTCTCATGACTGTCCACACTGTTATGAGGAGTGCAATAAGAACATTTCAGTTCCGAGACCTTATCTGTCCTTCATGACGGTCCTAGGCTGGCTTAATCCTGGCTTGCCTGACCCTAGAGCTGGGGCTGGGGGCTGGGGGAAAAGAGAATTCTGGAAGGGACAGGGAAGACAGAAAGAGGTAGAAGAAGAAAGAAAGAGAGATTGGCTCTCTAGGACTGATGTTCAAATCCAACTCTCTCTTTATCTACTTATCTGCCTAACTCTATTTCTGTCTCACTTTCTGCCTCCTCCCTCTCTCAGAGAACAAGCACAGATGAACCCAGAAGACTTTAAACCCTTGGGTGTGGTGGTCCTCAGATGTGGCCACAGCTTACAACTGACTCCATACTACTTGTCCACCACCCTGCCAAAGAATCACCAATAACACACACAACCTTAACCTGTGCCCTAGTGGAGCCAAAAACATGTTTCAAGAAATAATTTGACAGATTCTTCTAACTTTGAGAATGTCTGTCTTGTTCAATATCTTTAGCAAAGCAGACATTACCAAAATGCAAATATAATTCTTGTACTTTTCTGTGAAAGCACGTTCCTAAGCCCCTTCTGCAGCCCATTCCAAGCAACCTTCCTACGGTGAGCCTTTTCTCATGACAGCCCCACCTCTAAAACTCTTCTCTTCATCCCTGATTCCAGCACAGCCTACCCTGGGCGTTGGTCCACCCACCCTCACTTTCAACCCTGCCCTAGGAAAGAATCACACTATACCAGGGCTGAACACGGTACAGGCTTTTTCTCACCACAATCAAGAACATCTTGTTCTGATGACACAGTCCTTATCTGTCAGACAGAAATATCCCGGTTTGAGACATTAAACCTAGCAAGGCAGAAAATGAGAAAGATGCTAAGCCAGATTGCCAGAAAAGCATTTGTCAGAAACCAATATAGCTACAATCCCTAGGGTACAAGGTCGGTCAGGAGCATGAGAATTGTTGTGTACAAGCAAAACTCAGGCCCTCCCTGATCCAAACAAAGCCACTTCCTCAAGCCAGACACACCTCCTCTGCTCACCTGGGGAAGGTGGCCTGCGATGCTGCATGCAGCGCCCCCTGGTGGCTATTTAGTGATCTGTCAGGCTGCCCAGCCTCAAGTACACAGCAGTCTGAAACAGGTGTACCCTTCCCAAGCCTATGCTCCCTTGTTCTTTTGTTAAGATGTCACTAATCCTAGCAGTGAGGAAAAACTTTTTAAAAAAAAAAAACTAATTCAATTTCAAATAAAGCAATGTAATCATTTATTTGCCGTGTGGAGGTCACAAGATTTCAAGTGAAAACAGGCCGAGAAGAGCGGAGACCCAATAACCCAAAATGTCAAACCTTCTGGCTTCACCAGAGTCTGAGGTGCCCTAGGGGTAGACAATGGGTGGGTCTCAGCAGTGACCTGTCTCTAGAGATAGAGAGGCCCACAAGAAAAACAGAGACTGAGGCCAGAGCTGTGAGAGTAAGGAATTGAAATCAGTTACTCAAGCTTCACTTTGTCCTTTACCTGGGTCAGGACCAGCCAGGTATCGGGATGCTGCCAGGGAAACTGAGGTTCCCACTGGGGGTTCTTCTTAGTCTCATTAACAAAAGAATGTAAAAATGGGATGGAGGTGGCAATACCCTGCAGTCTGGGCTCCTGGGCTGACTTAAAGGGGACCGTGAGCTGAGCACACTGTCATCTCTGCTGCCTGAGGGAGAAGATTTCAGTGTGGGCAATGCTCACGACCCTGCCACTGCTGAACCAGAAGCCAAAAGAGACCTTTCTTCTGTCTTTAAATGGATGCTGTCGGGTATTCTGCCACAGCCACGAGAAAAACATGAGAGAGAAGAGGAGAGGCTCTCTGTCCACTGTCTGCTGGAATATGTGTGTTTTCCTTTTCTACGACTAGACATTAGCTGTAACAGGTGAGTATGGAGACCCCTTCACCTCCTTTTTGCAATTCCCTAATCCATGCAAACAGTACATCCTTAAGTGCATGCTGCTATCCTGAGTCCTAAAGCAAAACCCAGTCAAGGTCACACAACCAACTCATGACGTCCACATCACTACACAGAAATGCTAGGATTCCCATACTTGCTCAGGGGACAGTCACCACATGTTAAATCCACAGGGTCCTTCATCTGGCCACAGACCTCCTCACCCTCACCTCACCAGAGCTGCCCACCAGCCTCCAAATGACACATCTGAGGTAGAATGGCATAGGAGCCCTGTCTGCTTGTGTCCAGGAGGGTTTAAAGATCTCCCCCACTACACCATAAACCAGCAGGCTGAATCTAAAACTACTTTACCATGTAAAAATAAAAAATACAGAACATAGTCCAAAGGCTTAACACCAGCCCAGACTCCTGTCTGGAACAGTTGTGGCTGAGCCAATAAGCCAGTGGGGAACAGTGACACACACTATTACCTCAGTACTGAGGTGGTTGAGGCTGGAGAATCTCAAATTTGACATGAACCTAGCTGCACAACAAGACCTGTCTCAAACAAAACATGAAGTTAACAAATACATTGCCTTCTCCCTCTGCAATGCGCCACCAGCAGACTGCATCCTCCACCGGCCCTGCCAGTACGATTCCAAATGCTGGAGCGCCATCTGCTGCTCAGAATGTGGAAAGTCTCCTCAAAATAATAAAATTAGGTTCTCTGCAATTTCTAAGTGCTTTGAGGGTGTGTTTGTAGCATGATGACCCAAAAATAGACACCAAGTTATCAGACTGATAATGGGATCAAACTGGATTCCATTACCAGCTTTATTTTGCAGAATGCTGGAGGATTCTGCCAAAGGAGAACTAACATCTTAAGGAAACATTTACATCCAAGACTCAGGTACAAGCTGCACACTGGTCATAGAAAGGGCTGTGAGAATGGTGCTAAGGTATCCCTTCCATGTCACACACATATTTAATTCAGAAGAACATGGGACAGAATAGTCAAGGTTTGCCATGCAAAAGACAATTGTAAGAACACAAAACATCCTCGGGGCCATAGAGCTGGGTGATCACAGATGCAGCTTTATGTGAAACTAATTTGTGGTTTTCTTTTGTTTGTGTGACGGACCATGGGTGATAGGGATAAGAAATGTGCACCTAATGCTGGGCAGTGGTGGCACACACCTTTAATTCAAGCTCTTGGGAAGCAAAGACAGGCAGATCTCTTTGAGTTCAAGGTCAGCCTGGTCTAAAAAGTGAGTTCCAGGACAGCCAGGGCTACTCTGTGAACCCTTGTCTCCAAACAGCCCCTCCCCCTCCCCCCCAAAAAAAAGAATGAGAGAAAGAAAAGAAACGTGCACTTGGTATTGTCTGTTATGTTTAACACACATTTACAATGTATAAAATGGTTTTATTCTTTTCAGTCTATTTCCCTGTTTCTGGCTCATGTGTGTATCTGACTGTTATACAGTCATTTCCTCTGAAATGAAACAAACCCCCAAGAGGGTTCAAAATGAAGACTCAAATTAATGAAACTTCCAAGTCTCGGAAAGTTAGTAAAGTTATACAAGACTAGGGAGTATAACTATCTAAAATGGAAGATTCTGTAGATAAGGGTAGACAATGGGGGTGGGTAAACTCCTCAGGAGAGGCAGACAATATGGGGTTAACTCTTCAGGACAGGTGGACAATAGAGAGGTCAATTCTTCAGGAGAGGTTGACAATGGAGGGAGGGGTCAACTCTTCAGGAGAGCTGCCTGCAACTTGAGCAAGGAGCTCCAGAGGCAGATCTTCCCTAAGTGATCATTTCTGCTGGGATGGGCTCCTCAGTGTCACAGCCACCTTTGAGTCATACATGCTCTTGTAATTAACCCTTCATCCATGCTCCTGTAAGTGATTGCAGTAAGCTAACTGATCACCACACTCAACTTGGGTGGAATCGTTTCTCTGGTTTGCCAATGGTGCTGGATCTGTTCATGTCTCTCCAGAGGTCATATGGCAGTCTCTGTCTCTCTGTCCCTCTCTGTCTCTTTGTCTCTGTCTCTCTCCCTCTATCTCTAAAAATGCCAGATTCTAGAGTCTGTTAATTGGCAATCAACATTAATCATCATAACTGGTTCACTAGACCTTTTTTTCTCTAAAGGGAGTGCTTACATGACTCACCGTTAGTCTGTCTGGGGCTCATTGTGCTACATCTCATGACAAATAATTGCCAAGTTTCCATGGCTCATAATTACAACCTTCTGTTCTTCTTCCTCATTCAGAAGGTCAGATAGGGCCACTCTGTCCCTGTGTACCAGCCAGCTTCTGGTCCCTTCCAGGGGTCTGTCTTCTTTATCTAGGAATTCCCCAGGCATGCTTGATGTGGGATGTTTTACTATATGCTGTGAATATGCTTTATTATCATTTGTTAATAACAAAGCTGTATCGGCCTATTGCAAGGCAGCTTAGAGGCAGGCAGGAAATGCAAGCAGAGATAAAGATGAAAAATGGGGGAGTCAGGGAGGTGCTTCAGGCTGTTACCTAGGAAACAAGATGCAATAGGACACAGGTAAAGCAACGGAGCCACATTACAATACATAGATTAATAAAAATGGGTTAAGCTGTAAGAGCTAGCTAGTAATGAGCCTGAACCATAAGCTAAACTGTAATTCATATTAGTGTCTGAGTATATTTTTATAAGCATCTGTAGGGCTGGATCTTGGTAGTAGAAGGACTGGAGCCAAGCTGAACAGGCAAATAAACCTATAGCCACGTTGGTCACTGACTTAGGTACTCGAATCCCATTAACTAAGGTAAGCCACATGCCTACCTACTTATGGCTGGTAGGAGTGGTCTTCCAGAAGCTAGAGGAATCTGGGGAGAGGATAGGAAGGCAAGTGGAGATGCAGATAAACCATACACAGTACCACAGACTCTAATTAGTTGGTTGATTGGTTGGTTGGTTGGTTGGTTGGTTGGTTTGTAGGTGAGACTGAGTCACATGGATGACCCTGAGCCTCCAACTCCAGGTTCCCCTTTGCTTATGTGGTTTCCACAGAGAGACAGAACAGGACCTTAGACCTCTGTCAACAAATTCTGGGAAAGAACCTTGCCTGGCTGGATACATCAAATGCTCTCCTTCAGTCTAGCAAGCTGGGTCTGGTGGTGACAACAGGTCTCAAGGCAGAGGTCACAAGGCAGGGACAGTCTTCATCAGGGGAGTAAGATGGGGGATGTGGTGGGCAGAAAATGACTGATGTTTCTATTTTCACCCCTAAATGTCACCCTGGCTTCTGGTCCTCACTCTGGGTCACATAAAAACTGCCATTTCAAGGTGACACTCACGTGAGGATATCCTGAAGTGTGTAAGGGGAGGGACGGATAAGGATGCCCATCCAAGGCAGTTGGTCACTGGGCTCAGAAAGTTCTGATTCCCGGGGAGAGGCAGCATACCTGGGCGTGTGGTCAGACAAGAGCCTTGAGACAAGCAGGTATGCGGAGGGAGATGTGTATCCCAGAGGACAGCTGCTGGTCCTGTTCTGGCCAAGAAAGGACCTGGTGCCTGTAATCCCAGCACAGCAAGACTGAGACAATAGGGTCATTAAGAGTGGTAGGTCAGCCTGGGCTGCAGAGTAGGGACCTTGTCTCTAAAGGAAAGGAAGAGAGACAGACACTGAAAGAGGAAAAAGGAAATGCAAGGAAGGAGACCAGAAAAAAAAGAGGAAAGGAAAGAGGAGGAGATGTTAGGAGACCGGAAGCAGGAAGGGGAGGGGTGGAGAAGGGAGGGGAGGGGAAGGGAGAGGAGAAGTATGAATCCAGGAAGTGTAGGTCACCTTACAGGATGTAAATGGGCCCCTCTCTTTTCAAAAGGACAGCCAAGCTGAGGAGAGACTAGTGTACAGCCCTGAGCAATGCTCACGGAGCTGAGGGTGCCGGGCCATGCAGTTCAAAGCGTCCGTCCGCCTGGAACGTGCAGAGCCAAAGCTGGTTTGATCCCAGGTATTTAAATGCACTCTGCTGGCTCCACTCGACCTTGTATTGTCTCCTGAGGATAATTTCCGGCTTTGGGGAACTCTGAATCAAAGGGCATAGCAAAAGGAGTCACCTGCTTGAGGCTGAAGGTTTGACTCTGGGTACTTGCTAGTAGAACCTGGTTCGCTGGTCCCTTTGGGGGAAGAAAGCTCTTTTAGTTTTCTTTTTAAATGTTTTTGATTCTTTTCTTAAAGAGTATGAAAGTAAGGACCAGCCAGGGGCCACAGATGGAGCAGAAAGAACTGAGCCCCATACGGAGCAGAAACATAAGAACAAGATGTCTGTGCTAGGTGCCAGTGTTATTTCTGGTGTGGTTTCTCAAGTCTTTTGACCACACCTCTTCTGCCACAGAATTCAGTGTAATTCCTGCAGGTGGCCTGGGACGATGGTTCAGTCTGTAAAGCTCTTACCTTGCAAGCATGAGATGCTAAGTTCAATGCCCAGAAGCAATGTAAAAGCTGAGCATGATGGAGTATTGTAATCCCAGTGCTAGGGAGGCAGGGACAGGTAGATATCTGGGACTCATTGACAAGCTGGCCACGCCTTTCTGGTGATTTCCAAATCAGTGTTTCAAAACACAGGATGGATGACAGCTGAGGACCAGCACCTAAGGGTGTCCTCGGGCCTCCACCTACCTGTGCACCTGCACATACACAGACACCACCTGCTGCAAGTGAGAGGAGAAAGAGATCAGTTATCGTCTGCATGTCACACCCATGCCACAGACCATGCCTGAGCATCTAATGGCATAAGAAGCATTGGTATTGGCAGTACTGTAAGCCCTTCGGGGACAGCCTGTGCCTCTAGTAATGAGACAGTGATTCCTGGTTTCTCCTCCCTCAGTTTCTCCTTCTCTCTCTACCTAGTGGGAATCAATTCCACAGTGAAAGTAATTCAGCAAGAGCAAGGGTCTGGGGCTGCTTTGCACCAAGGTCCACCTCCAACAGCTAAGATTTTTGGTAAGCAAAATAATGATGAGCAAATCAGCACCCCACATGCACCCTGATTTCCCCATCTGTAAAGGAGGATGAGAACTGTCAAGGCAAAACACACAGCTCTTGCTCCAAAAAGAATAAGGAATTATTTATTCTAAGCCAAACGTGAATGATCATGGCCTGGCAACATATATTCATGTTAGCCAAAATGACACATCCCATTCTGGAAAGGGTTACACGATTTTTTTTATTATCACCAAATAAAACAAAGTCACAAATCAATGAATTTACCAAATGTACTGGTGGTAGAATCAGGTAGGTGGCTTATGGTAAAACAGGGGCATCTTTTCTGTAGGCTCTGAAAGCTACAACATCTTAGTTTGGGGATTAGTAGAAGCTAGCAGTTGGCTGAGTTAATGTGTTCTAACAGCTTTGTCTGATACGTTGGATATACAGTTTAGTGATACATAACTGTTAAGGAGACTAAAGATAACCCAAGATAGTTTTTGGCTCTCAATCTGTATATTCCAATTCTCTATAATCATGAAGTTTTAACCAGTCAGCCTACAGATGCTTCAAAAGAAAGTGCTGTTGTTTTTTCATGGAATTTCAGCTCATAGAATCATATTTATGAGTCTCTTGGCTGATTTGAGATGAAAACAAGATTTTGCCACAAGTGTCAAAAGTTGAAACACAGCTGTGTTGAACCCCCGCTCTCCCCACTATTATGTTTTTTCTTTGTTACTCAGAGTGTGTTTTACTGAGATAGAATTTGCCTCATTCATTGTATGGGGGAGCTCAAGCCATGAAAAGCACACTCAACCCACTATGAACTTGAATACAGAAAGAAAAAGAATTCATTGTTATTATCAAAATTCCTCAGCCATGGCAATTCTTACCCAAAAAGTATTAAAGACTTTACATATACAAATCTAAAAATATCACAGAGCATTTGACATTAGAACTTGCTTTTTAAATACTCTTTAAAATATGCCAGGTGACTCTTCTCTTTCTCTAGTCTGTGGAGAAGGACATTGCATGGTCTTCTTGTGGACTTCCACCCTTTTCTGTGTCCTCAAGGAGAGCAGGCTAGACAGATGCCCCACACAGGATTATGACATCTGCTCTGCTGCCTTCTTTTGCTGGCTCTGGAAGTGACCCTCGCTGCTGGGGGATTCTGCCTTTTGTGGGTTCACTATACTGGGATATCCACCCATCTCAATCCAGGGATGCTGAAGGACCTGATGGGCTGTGTACCGCTTCTTAGGGTCTACCACCAGCAAATGTCTCACCAGATCTTTGGCACCTATGGAAGGGGGAGAAATAGGAAAAAGAGTGATGAATACATGTGGCTTTACAGTGTGCTTTCCCTCCAAGCCATGAAGTGGGAGCCCACACATCCACATCAGCACTGTAGAGACCCACACATCCACATCAGCACTGTGGGAACCCACACATTCACATCAGCACTGTAAAGACCCACACATCCACATCAGCACTGTAGAGACCCACACATCCACATCAGCACTGTGGGAACCCACACATCCACATCAGCACTGTAGAGACCCACACATCCACATCAGCACTGTGGGAACCCACACATTCACATCAGCACTGTAAAGACCCACACATCCACATCAGCACTGTAGAGACCCACACATCC